>BSBK01013743.1:0-27500 GCA_027943335.1 Chamaecyparis obtusa | reverse complement strand
CACTTTATCTTCCTACTGATACTTTGTAGCACTTTTTCTCTTCTTTAGAATCTCTTTCACATCAATCACTAGTGGTTCTCACTGTGTCTTCCTACTGATGTTTTGCTAAGATCTCTCTCCTTGAGAATCTTTCTCATATCATTCACTAGTGGTTCTCACTATGTCTACCTAGTGATACTTTGTAACACCCTCATCTCTTCTTGAAACTCTCTCTTGTGATAGTCACCAGTGGTTCTCACTGTGTCTGTCTATTGTCATTGTCTTGTTGAGATTTTCTTGCACTCATTCCTTTCATTCTGACTTCAATCGGCTAAACTAAAATTGAAACTTGATTTATGATTCTTTGAGACATTTTGAGCTTTCCTTTGTGTGATTTTCTTTCTTTTTCTTTTTCATTCCTCCTCGAGCTACTCCACAAAGTCTATCTTGACTGAGAGATGCGAAGATTGGGGGCATGATCTTTTCTTCGCTTTTGGCTTGCTAGTTTAGTTCCAATGATCCAACGGATCCATATAAGAGGGGTGTCCACTATGAGAGCCTTCATCTCATGTTGGATGGCCATGTGTACCTTGACTCCTTTTATATGGAAACTTTGGTGAGGTTGGTTCTTCTCCTTGTCTATTTGAGTGACATCTTTCTCCTACAAGTGAAATTGTAAACACTCATCCTACTAAGTGAATGTAAGGGTCATTTCTTTCACATGTTTCACATTTATTAGACTTCAAAAGAAGACTAAAAAAAAATCATTCATAAATTCATAGGAACATTAGGCCATCAAAATCTCATTATTTCATCATAATTTGTACATATACATACATCCATCAAACAACAAAAAAATGAAAAAAACAACAAACTTTGGGCACATAAAAATCCTCTTTTTATATATATAATCTATCCATTACATCTGGTACACATCATGTGCCCTACCAAACAAATCACAAAACAAAATAAAAACAAAAAATACAACATCTGTGTCACTGCTCAGCCTGTGAGGGTTCTGATGTTGAAGCTCCTCTACCACCATTGTTGTGCCTTGGTGATCGAACACCAACACCACTGATTGGCCTAGTAATCCTCTATGGCATTCCTATATTTGTGAATGATGCTTGCCTCTGATCTTTTGGGAGAGCCCAATGGTACAATCCCATGTAGTAAGTAGCCTCTGCCCAATGTTCACTAACTCTTTCATTACTGATAGAGTCTCCATCATTAGCTGGGATGCCCTTGGGAGCATCACTACCTTTCATATAGTATCTCACTCACCTTTATAGGTTTCTACCAAAAACCTCCATTGATCCCTATTCTTCATCACTTCCTCTAGTTGTTGTCTAAGATGGTTCACTTCTTGAGTCAACCCATTCAACCACTCTCATGTCTTTATTGTCATGGTGTCCATCTCTTCCATTATCTTTTGGGATGCCTCAAACCTAGTCTGTAATGCATCATAGGTTGTTTGCATGCTCTCTGCCCATCTTTGCTCTGCCTCTATTAAACCCTGCTTAAGTTTCACTTCAATTTGAGTGCTATCTTCCCAAACTCTATCCATTAGACACTGCAACCACATTACCTCACTCTCAGCCTGGGCAACCCTATCCCTCTGCATCGACATAAGCCTCTGCAGGTCATTTTCTCTCTGACTACCACATTATAGTCCTCCTCTACCATAAATATTCACCACAATACCTGATCTCCTCCACCAACAATCTTTTTAATACCTTGTCTTGGTACCCATGGAACAACTACCATATTCATCCATGGCTCTTGCACCTGAATATTTTTAGTGCCATGTACCTACATTATGTCAACATTTTTGATCTTTGTGAATGAAGGCCTACATTTGGAACTCCTTCTTGTAACCTCTCACATTGAGCCATCAACTCCACTAGGCGCTAGTCTTGATTAGTGCCATGTGTCTCACCCTGTGTAGGTAGTGGTGTAAAATATTGATTAGAGGCATCCACCTAATCACCTTGTTCACCTGGTTGATCTTGAGGCAAATCATGTTGACTTTTGACACCTGCATCTTCTGTCTATCTCGTCAACGCAGCAGGTGACAGCAACGGCCCTAGATCTCTTTAGACATGTCTTATGCTGAGCTTTGGCCTCACTCATCTCCCATTTGTACTCTCATTACCACCATCCTCACCTCTTCTAATTCTGCTCATTATATCTATTGTCTCTTCTTCTCTATATTGATGATCCCTCTCTCTCTACCTTCCTCTCTAATCCACTCATTGTGTCTTCTCTTGTAAATCCTTCATGGCCTTTCCACTTGCTAAGTACGATGTATTTATGCTTGCGCACTTTATTGTTCATCTCTTAGCCATTGTACATAGCTATTAACAAACCACCATGTTCCTATTTTGTCTTTATAACCATTGTATATAGCCATTAACAGTTAGTCTGTATCTTATCTTTATAGCCATTGTATATAGCAAGGCGATGCTTCATACCAATAAATCTTGTTAAATGACTAGCTAATCAATCGACATGTTCTCATGATATTCCATTTTCACATCTGACCAAAGAAGTTGATAAAATAGTCCACAATAGACGTTAAACTATGAAAATAAAGGTATTTTTAAATGCCAACCGCTAGACCAAAATGTGTTTCTTAACACAATGTCATCGTGAAAGAGTGTTTCTAAACACTAATCAGGTGAAATAATTTGGATGAAAGAAAATCTTTGATTGATAATAATTCTTATGCATGTGTTTGTAAGATTAATCAAAAGTGTTTTTAAACACTATAATCACAACTGTCTATTTCTTTTATGCAAACACAATGATCATGCTAAAGGATAATGAACTTTTCCTATTGTCAATTTTTGACTATTATGTTTCCTTGAATAACTCGATGATGTTTTTGAACTAGATACATAAGGACTAAGGGTATAATATTTTATGTCTTCTATTTGTGGTTATAAATTCGATGATCTAAGGTAATCATGAGGAATGGGTGTCTACTATAAGTGCCTCCATCATGTATTGGAATGTCATGTATACCTCGACCTGTTTCCTATGAAAGCCTTAGTGAGGTTTGATTTATTTCCTTGACTGTTTAAAAACTAACATTGATAAACTACTTCCTATTAAAGTGCATGGTAAATAGGATTATGCCCAAGGATATGAATACAAAATGAAAGGTCATTATGGGTATACATTTACACATTGTGTACTAGAAAAGAAAGGGTTTTTAACAAATAAGAGGTAATTTATGAAACATTTTAAACTATGTGCTTTAGTGTTTAAATTATCTTTTAACATGGCATATAAAAAGGAGGTATTCATATTTTCATAATTGTTGAATATTTTAGTGAAAATTGTACTATCCTAAATGAGGTCCCGTTACCAAAGGCTCTATGATGATAATTGACCCACTTTGAATAAACAGTGAGTTTCCTAGGTGTCTAGGTGAATTTTATTTGGTTAATTGCATTTAGGGTTCATTTTAGTTGCATATCAAATTAATTTGCATTAGGTTCATTTAGATGCATTTCATTGTCTTAGTTGCATTGAAATTCATTTTAAATTGCACAGTTGCATTCATTTTAAGTTGCATCAGCATGAATGTGTGAATTCAATTAACTAAACATCATACACTAAAAATTCCAAAAAAATAAACCCTTTGTTGAGTTTGACCAAGTACATCATAAAACTCATAAAAAAAAAACCAAAAAAAACCAAGAATCATATCGGGACCAAAATTGAAATGGATGATGTCTACCACCTTTCAAATAGTCGAAATAGGGTTACAAAGCCAATTCAACCTTGCAGAACAAAATTCAACCATGGTCAAGATCTAGTGGAATTTTGACTCATTCAAAATGATTTGTACTTTCTATCAATTGATCATCTTCATCAATGCTTGAATTATATTCAGGATTTCTCACACTTCTATTCCGATTTCTGTCTTGAGGGGGCATTGTCATATCATAATTCACATTCTTTGAATCAAATTATTCAACATCGAGAGCATGACAATTTTCTTCAATCAAGTTGATGTTGTTAATCTTTAGGACATTAATCAATTTCATCACTTCATATCGAATAGGTTATTTGTCAGCATGATTGTCATACCACAATTCACATTCTTTGAATCAAATTCTTCAACATCAAGGGCATGACAGTTTTCTTCAATCAAGTTGATGCTGTTAATCTTTATGACATTGATCAATTTCATCACTTCATATCAAATTGGTTATTTGTCAACATGATTAGTTGCTATAAACATGATAGTTTTCTTCAATCAAGTTGATAATATTAATCTTTATGACATTGATCAATTTCACCACTTCATATCACATTGGTTATTTGTTAGCATGATCAGTTTCTATAAACCATATTCAGTTGAAATTTATATTTAAAGTCTTTATAGATTCTTGTTCATCCAAGTTCAGAATTGATAGTTTCTAATCAATTATTGGTTTTTGTTTAATCAAGTTCAAAATTGATAATGTCAATTCTCATTCGATCAAGTTTAGAATTGATGGCTTTTTTAATCAGGTTGGTTTTTGTTCAATCAAGCTCGAAATCGATAGTGTCAATTCTTGTTCAATCAAGTTCAGAATTGATAGTTTCTAATCAAGTAGGAGTTCATTTAAGCAGAGTTTGAAGTTCTTAAATTTAGAGTAGTTTTCACTGCTCTCTAAATCTCTCAGATTAGTTCTTTCTACTACTCTCTAAATCTTCTTGAATCAACAACATCATTTTTTCTTTGAATCCCTGTGCTATTCGCAAAGCAATTCAAAGAGGGGCAAATGTAATCACCTAAAATTGGGCTAATAGAACCTAAGGCCCTATTTTCCCTAATTCAAAGTAATCTCTTAATTATGTTAATTTAATTTTTAACTATTAACATAACTCAATAAATTTGGTAAAATTAATAAAATTCTAAAATCAATAAAATGGCATTTCATCAACCATGATTATTTTACTATGGTGGGGATCCCATGTCCTCCATCATGATTATTTTATTATGGCAGGGACTTCATGTCCTCTATCATGGTAATTTTATATTCAAAATGGATTCTCCATTTTGAATTTAATAATAAAAAATGATTATTTATTCACCATGCTCATTTTATATTGAAAATGGATTCTCCATTTTGAATTAAATAATCAAAAACCATTCTTTATTCATCATGATCATTTTAATATTCAAAATGGAGAATCCATTTTGAATAAAATAATAAAAAATCATTCTTTATTCATAATGCTCATTTTAATATTCAAAATGGATTCTCCAATTTGAATAAAATAATAAAAAATCATTCTTTATTCATAATGCTCATTTTAATATTCAAAATGGATTCTCCATTTTGAATAAAATAATCAAAAATCATTCTTTATTCATAATGTTCATTTTAATATTCAAAATGGATTCTCCATTTTGAATAAAATAATCAAAAATCATTCTTTATTCATAATGCTCATTTTAATATTCAAAATAGATTCTCCATTTTGAATAAAATAATCAAAACATTATTTTTTTATTCATAGTGCTCAATTTAATATCCAAAATAAATCCTCCATTTTGAATTAAATAATCAAAATGGTTGAATCTCAACCATTCATCGTCATCCAATCCTGACCGTTGAATTCATCACATTTCCTATAAAAGAAGGATTTTCAAACCTCACAAGATAGTTAGTTGCATTTTCATTTTCATGCTACATATTTGATTTCATGCTTTAGATAACTAAGAAAGACTTCCATTTGGGCTAATAATGAATGGGTTTTCATACTTTCATGCTTAATTGTGAAGGGTTTTTCTAGTTTTAATCTCCTTTCCTGCATTGAATCTCTCATTTTAGTGTAGATTGTCACTGTTTTAGGGTTAATTCTGAGAGCAACTAACCCCTATTTCATACTCACATTAATTAGAGAGAAATATGATTCTTTCTTTTGTTGGTTTCATTGAATTATATGCTTATTTGGACTAACAATTGATATAATGTCTTATTGAAGTGTTGTGTTGCGGGCTAATAGGTACCACAAAATACACACACACAAATCACTCCTCTATGGTGGGGGTCTTGTTGATAAGATCTATTTCTCCTTGAGGATCCTTCTTTTGATAATTGACATATCTTTTTTCATGATTATCTATGTTCTTCGATGTAAGGGTCAATACTCTTTGCTAAGAATATAGTGTACGTTGTTGTTAACAAGATATCTCCTTACTTTATAAAGAGACACACATTTTCATTTTTATACATGCTAAATCCTTGAGAGGTAATATACATAAGTTGCTAAATCCTGAAGAGACACACATTTTCATTTTTATTCATGCTAAATCCTCGGAAGGTAATGCACATAAGTTGCTAAATCTTGAGGAGACACACATTTTCAATTTCAAATATCCTAAATCCTTGGAAGGTAACACACATAAGTTGCTAAATCTTGAAGAGACATGCATTTTATATTTCATAGTGATAGAAGAATGTGGATCTATGGGTATTCCAAAAGATGTCAGAAGACACATTACAGCTACAAAGCACAGTTTATGGGTCAACTATCAGGTTTGGCTACCTATTGGGCTCTCCCTCCTTGGTGATTCATGGTAAGGTGGGCATCTTACTGGGTGAGGTTATCACTCTCTCTTTTCTCTCTTTCACTTTCATGCTAGTAGGATTAGATCATAAAGCTATGTTATTTATAGTGTTTCTCTTGTCATTCTTATGTATTCATTTATGCTTTTATTATAGCTTTCCAAATATGATATTAGTATAGGATGCATTTCTTAACAAGGTTTCCTTTGCTAGTTGAATTGGGTTTGTTTTTGTACTAACCCCTCTTTTTTGTGTCTTTTAGCTTTGTCTTTATGTTCTCTTTTTTTTCGCGCTCTTGTGCATGTATGTCAAGTTAGAATCCTATGACTGGGGGCTCATGTCTTTAACTAAGTAATGTTCTACCTGGTTGTGATCCACTAGAGTCTTTCTTCTAACTATACTGCGAGCATGTTTGATTTCCATACTCCCGCTAAAGTGGGGCCTTAATGTATCATCTTAAAATACAAGCACTTCCATGTTAATACTATTTATCCCTCCTTAGGGGTATTTTTGGGCCATTATCATCTTGTCCTCTAATTTTTTGCCCCATTTCCATCTTCTATGCCTGTTTAGGACCCTGATTGGGCCTCTTTAAGCACTACTTTCCCCACCTAGTATATTTTCTAGGGGTCTTAGCCCCCTGGGTCAATTTCAACCTCAAACTTGACTTAGGTCAGGGTCGACCTCAACCCTAACCTAGGTTAGTGTTGACCTCGACCTTGACCCAGGTCCCCCTTTTTCATTGGAAAGTGCGCCAGATGTGGGGGGAGACTCGAAAGTTCTTTTTCCTACTTTCGAGTCAGCTGCTATGGACTTCAAAGTGGGGAATCTTAAAGGATATTTAAAATAGGTCCACTTCTAAGGGTATGAGCCTAATGAGAATTTATTTCTCATATTTTGGCCTTTATAGAAGTTGGTGCCCTAGACTAGTATATATGGAGGCCTTCTCTCATTTGAGGGGGGTGGAAGAAAGAGAAAAAGAAAAAAGGAAGGATGATCATTCTAGGCATAATCTATTGTCTACTTTCAAGCTTCCAAGAGTTCAAACAAGATTTTCAAGTCCTCTTCCCAAGATCTATTCATTCTTTCTTCAAGGTGGATTCCAAGCATATAATCACTGAGGTTTTCATTTATATTTATGGTTTTTAATGTTGATTCTAAGCTTTCATATTAACATACTTGTTTACATTTCAAATACAATTGAATATCTATTGAATACCATAGTTTCATTGTTAGATCTTCTTCTACTACTTGCTAGCATTCTCCATTTTAGTTCTAATTTCAAGGTTAATTCCTAAATTGGGTTTTGACCAAGGAAAACTCCTCCCCCAACAAACAAAACCATTTTTATTGAAAGAATAGGTATAGAATAGTGAATTATAGAGTAGATTTGAATACCCTTTTTGGAAAACTTTTAGGATCCACAAATAGATTTTCCATCAGATTAGTGCAGGTGAAGGTCGACATAAAGGGGTCAAGGTCGACCTGGCTCAAAAAAGAAAATGATTTCTGGGATTTCTCCATTTCTATATTTTTGTTCCAAATTTGATTGTAGAATTTCTAGAAACTCAGTACACACATCACAAATTAGAAATTTCTAGATTTTCTACATTTTAGGATAAGTGTTTCATTTTATGCTAATCTTTCTGATTTATTATTTTACTTTATAATTAGGAAATTATACTCCCTTTCCCTCTTTATCCATAACCTCTTGATTCCTTTTTTCATTGATCATCTCCTTTCAGTTAATCAATTGGGATCTCCTTGTCTTGGATTAGGAGGTAATATATGTCTACAACATTTTCAAAACACCCCACTCACAAACACATTCAAAAACACACACACACATATAGAACTTACAGGTAGGTAATGTAGATGAAATCAAGAGTACTAGTGGTCATGTATTCTTCTTGGGAAAGAGATTTATTTTATGGTTAAGTGAAAGTCAAAATCATATCTAACAATCTACTATGGTGGTACAATATGGTCTCTATGGTTAAGTTTATATATGTTCATTTTATATTGATGTCAAAGGGGAAGATAATTTTATGAAAAAAAGAGTATTGAGGAGAGATTCAGATAAAGGGGAGAGATTCATTATGAGAAGAATTAAAGAGAGAATCTAAAAGATATGTTGGATATTGTCTCTAGTACTATTGATTTGATTTATTTGACATTGATGATTATTTGTAACATCCTATGTTGTCATCAATGTCAAAGAGGGGGATTTTTAGAATAATATGCATATATGTCTTTCAATTGATATTTTTTCATTTATGTCAACATATTTCTATTGTTTGAGATAGTGTTCCTATGATGTTCAGTGAGATTTTTTTTTGGTACCATATATGTATTGAAGATCAAATCTATGAACTATATTAGTTTTGTTTTGGATATATGTAGTTGATTTAGTTTAACTCTTAGACTCTTGATTGATGATGTGAGTGATTCATTGGTTTCTTTGTTTAAACTTATATTTTAGATGTTTAGTGGTGATAGTGTGATAGTATTTGGTTTAGTATCTTTTAGCATTGCAATATTTTTCTTTGTGGATATCTATATCTTGTTTGGGAAATGGTTTTATGTCCTCAACTAAATTGGTTCATGATTTGGAGGTTTTTAAGCTACTTTTCCTTGATGACAGTGGTTATAGTTGGTGTTTATAGGTTCACTATATTTATCCAGATGATTTTAGATGTTTGAGTTGATGTGGACATTCTTGAGTTTATTCATGATTCCTATGGATGTTTCCAGATCATGTTCCTATTGTGTTTCTTGTTCACATTGCTCTTGGTGATCACATTTAGTGATTTTTCAATGGTGATTTCACGTTCTTCATGTTCTTTGATGACTTTTTAATGCAGCATATTGTGGATGTTTGAGGTGTGATTTTTGGATGCTGAGTGTGTTTATGGATAAATATTTGGGACCAAGAAATTTCATCTTGGGTTCACATTAAACGTTTGTAATTGAGTGATTATATTTCTAATATTTAGGTGATGAGGGTTTGGATGACCTTGTTTATTTCTTTTAAGGTTGATGAGATGTATAAATGTAATTGTATTCATGAGAGAGAGGATAAAAAATTGTGGGTCGTGTAGATGTAAATGTGTTGAAGGTATATATATTGAGAAGGGAGAGATATGGTGTGTAAAAGAAAGTTGTAGTTATGCTTCAATGGAGCCAACCCAAACATATTGAAGATGCTATTATCATGTTCATGATATGTGGATGGATATAATCCAAATTGTTGTAATGCAGTAAATATTACCTTTTGTATTTGAGAAATGATTTCTAAGTAGTGTGCCTGAATGTATGTGCATTCCCATTGTAATAATCCTAATAGGATATAAAACTTTTAACATATTAGATTAACTTATGGGCTCATCCCCACTATGGGTTTTTCCTTGACTAGGATTCCACCTTTAAAATCTTAGTGTTATGTGTTCTTGATGTACTATGGACTTTTTCTTCATCATTTATTTTTCATATGTGAATTTTAAGGTTAAAGTTTTGTCAAGTTCCTTAATTTGTGGATTTTTAGACCCAATCAATTATCCCCCCTTCTCAATTGTGTACTACTATATCTCTATCAAAAAATTCATATAGAAGTTGAAGATAATTGATTATTTCAAGTGAAACTATAAAACCATCTTTAATAATGAGTTGTGCATTATTATAGAATTTTGATTGAGGAGGTGCTATATATGAAACATGAATTGTAAAATCTTCTTATCAACATATCTATAGTTTTTAAAAAGAACATGGACCAATTTTAAGTCACACTGAAACATTCAAATATTGATAAAAGAAATTAGAATCTTTATCATTGGGATCCAATTTAATGTCATTGAGTTTATTTATAAGAAATTCCCTATGAATGTTGTTCATTAGGTTACTGGAGGTTATATTACTTCCTCTAGTGCTAATTTGAAAGTTATACTAGAAATGGATCAATTTGGAGGTCAGTAGCATTGAAGAATGGATAAACATCCATCATCTCAACTCAGATTCTCACTTTGGGATGTTGTTCTATTTTTTTGTTCTTTCTTGTGTTGACAAATTTGGAGAATGCATATTTTTTAAGGTTATTGGAGGTTGTATTACTTCCTCTGGTGCTAATTTGAAAGTTTTAAGTAAAAAGGGATCAATTTGGAGGTTGGTAGCATTAGACGATGGAGGAAAATCCATCTTCTCAATTCAGCTTATTTCTTTGGGATGTTGTTCTATTTCCATTTTCTTTATATTGATGAAAAATTTGAAGAATTCATGTCTTATTAAGACTCATTTTGTAAATAGGTTTACGATATGGTATTGTGCTCAGTATGGATTTCTATCAAGCCACCTTTAGATTATATCATCAAGAATTATACCCTTTCATAGTCTCTAGAAAATCATAGATATCTGTAGCATCTCTTACGGATCATTGTTAAATAATTCAAGACTCTATGATTCAACAATTTGGGACTAAGATCTTAAGAACGCAACTCAAATTTGCACTTTATTGATGGTCAAGAGATAGCTTTATGGAGCCTTTCTTGGTTCAGGATTTCTTACTTTAAAAGAATATTTTCTTAAAATGTGTATTCAAGTTATGTAATTAGTATTTTTTTTCATCTAATCCTTAAGAGGGTTTTCCTAAGAAAAGGCTAATTTGATGTATTTTAGTATTAATGTGTTAAGGGGTGTATGGGAATGTTTTCATAACAACATTGATACAACTAACTGTCTATAAATTATAGCATAATTATTTTTTATATAGTTAAGAAACTACATATAGATCTCATATATAAAGTGATGGGAATTAAGTGAATAATACAATGAAATGTTAGAAAAACTATTACTACTCCCCTTAGGATTTGTAGCTAGGGACTAACCTAATCCTATGGATTTTATATGTCAAGTATTTGTGTTGAGCATTGATAGATCAATCTTTTGGTGCAAAGAAAATGAGACTTATAATAAGTGGTATCAAATCTTTTTCACAGGTTTAAAACCCCTTCGATAACACTAAGGGTAATATTGTTGGAAAAATGGTGATCACTCCTCTTCGGATTTCATGTAAAGAGACTAATTTCCTCCTATGGATTCTATAAGTCTAGTTGGTATATCACACATTAATAGGTCAGTCTTTTAGTGTAGCAAAAACCACACTTGTAACATAAAAGTATTCTTTTCTCCTCTCTGAAAAAGTTTCATCTTCAATATCTTGTATGTCTTATGTTTAGCATGGTAAACAACCCAGAATGTAGTGTTTCCTTTTTCCTTGTTAGCTTGTACAATCTCAAATGAAGAAAGTAAACAAATAAGTTGATAAATAGAATACTAACTTAGATTATTGATTTCCCTTATTCGACATGCCAATGGTATGAAATCCTTCACTAGCATTAATTAGATCTTCAATATAACAACTATATCTTCTAGACGTCCCGCATTAGCTCTAATTCATTTTCAATATAACAACTATACTTTCTAGATGTCCTCCATTAGCTCTGATTCAATCAAAAACACCAATAATTCTATTAATATTTCTTTCAACATTTTCATCTTCCTCCTTTCTTAAGACTCCATACTATTTTTTGAAATTCATTATTCTTTCTTATTTTATGTTTAAATATCCTTCATATAAGAAGATCAATTTATCTCATAGCTCTATCACATTTTAAACCCTTCATTTTTTGAATTATTGTGTCACATAAACTATTTTGAATAAAATTGCAAATACCACTATGTAATGCTTCTATATATGCTTCCATTTTGTCCTTCCAATAAGGAAAATTAATGTCAGCAAGTACCAGAGCTTGAAAGAGTGAGTTATGTGTCATCTTGAATCTATATAAAATTATCAAGATACATTAGGAGGAACCTTTCTATGGTACCAATTATTGAACATAGTTTGGACGCTAACAGGTGTGGGGTGAATAAGCATAAACCAAAATGACACCTGACTAAATAACTAACTTCAATATTTACCACATGAAACATTAAGAAAATAAAAAATAAAACTAGCAAAACTTGAAAACCAACATTTTATTTATGGAAAGCCCAAAGTAGAGAAAACCATGGTGATTACCTGACCACAAAGATAATTCACTAATTTATAGTCTTATTAAAAATTAAGGTCGGTGCTTACTAATCTATACTTGAAACCAGAACCTCACTACCAATATAATATACAAATCAAAGCTCACTGCTCTCCACTTATAGATAGAGTTTCATTGTCAACATAGTAATCGTATACTACAAAGAACTTATACAATCAAGAATCACTACCTTACGGACAAGATGCATACAAATCTTCATAATAGATAGAGATAAATTCTCCTCATAATGGATTTCATCTACACAAATCTATCTCATTGTATGTGTTTACTTCTCTATTTCATTAAGTGACTTCTCTTCTAAATCTCTACAAATATATCTTCAATGGTTCACCCACAAATCTCTTGCTTACTTTCATACAATTGTCCAAAGTAGAAACTATGCTTATATACAAGATAGATAATTGGATATTATGAGAATGTTGGCCATGCCAAAATATATGATAATTAAGTTACAAGTCATCCAAGATAATAGAAAATTACAATAAGGCCCCATGCTAGAATCTTCTTGAGAAAAACTTAAAATTAACTCAACGAGATAAGAAATAAACATTCATTACATAGGTCACACATAGCTCAAACCCATCTAAATAGGAGATAAACATTAAATGAAATACCTATACCAAAAATATGAAGCATGATCCACTCCAAGATAGAGAGGTACCATGAGCATAGTACACAAATTTTGATGTAAGATTTGTAATTACTAGTACAACTTCAATCTCAAACATGTAGTAACACATTAACAAAAGAGCCACCTAAATTTCCAACTATATATAGGCTACTACATGCTTGTGTGAGATAAAAAAGCCACACTACAAACTATGTTAACTAAAAATAATCCACATTAAAAGACTTCACAACATATTTTTGGACATATTAAGGATGAGGGAGCGAATGAAGTTACTGAGAAGGAAAAAATCAATCAGGTTGCAGAAAACTACTTTAAGGGGTTGTATTCGAATACAGGACAAATGTGCCTGGTCAACACCCATAATCAACTTCTGAATCACATCCAATGTGTTGTTACTCACAATGATAATGCTCGGCTCACTGGACAAGTTCTAATGAGGAGGTTAAGGTAGCAATCTTTGCTGTGGGTGCCTATAAAGCTCCGGTACCTAATGGCTTCCCCCAGCCTTCTTTTAAGAATATTGGGATATTGTGGGACTAGATGTTACGTGTGTTGCCAGAGACTTCTTCAGAATGGGATGTCTTTCAAGGAAACATAACAAAACCTATATTGTGCTAGTCCCTAAGAATGACAACCCCACCTCTATGTTGGACTTCAGGCCCATCAGTCTTTGCAATACATTCTATAAGATCCTCACCAAGATCCTTGTCAATAGAATGAAGCCCCTCCTAGATAAACTAATTAGCAGTACTCATAAAGGTTTTATTCCAGGAAGGTAGATTCAGGATGCGGAAATTTCCACTCATGAAATCATCCACTCCATGGACAAGAGCAATGTTCCAGGTATGGCCTTCAAACTTGATATCTCTAAAGCTTATGATAAATGTAATTCATCCTTCTTACAAAAAATCCTTGCTAAGATGGGGTTTAATGAGAATATTATTCACATTATCCAAGAATGTACACAAATTGTTAGTTTCTCTATCTTAGTCAATGGCACCCCTATGGTTTCTTTCAACCTGAAAAGGGGCTCAGACAGGAAGATCCTCTTTCCCCCTACCTATTTATCATGATAGCTGAGGTTCTTAGTAGGAACTTGACTATGCTCTCTTCCATGGGAAGAATAAAAGGTATCAAACCTACTTCTAGACTTTGTAGCAAGTTGTGGTGGAGCAATTTGTGGATGATACATTCCTCTTTGGGTATTCTTCAATGATTGAGGCCAAAAAGTGGAAGCAACTTTTGGAGAATTATGCTTCACCCTCTAGACAGTGTATTAACTATCAGAAAAGTAGAATGGTCTTCTTCAATACTCCTATTGAGAAGTAAACCAGAGTGCTTCAAGTCTTGTGCTGTCAGTCAGCTTTGCTCCCCTCTAACTACCTAGGTCTCCCCCTCACAATTAAGGAGGTTTCCAATTAATTTCGAAACTCCATCCTGCAAGAACCTAGAGAAAACTTATTGGATGGAAAGGGAAGATTCTGAGTAATGTTGGTAAACTTTAGTTGGTGGCTTCTACCCTACAGGGGATCCTAGTTTACTTTTTGTCCCTCTTCAAGATCAAAAGAAACATGGAAGACAGGTTAGAGAAGATACAAAGAACCTTTCTGTGGGCTGGCTTTGAAGAAAAAAATAGAATGTCCATGCTCAATTGGGATATGATTTGCCTCCTGAAATGTTTGAGTAGTTTGGACCTAAGGTGAATTAGCTTGATGAATAGTGTCCTCACCATGAAAGTGGCTTGGAAGCTCATAGAAAGGAAAGTGGAATGGTGCAGGATAATTGAAGCTAAGTAACTCCAAGGGAAACCCTATAGGATGACATACTAGGATAATGACCTCCCCAATGGCTCCAAACTTTTGGCCAACATCTACAAATGTAAGACCTTGCTTTCCAAGGGTGATTTCTAGCAACTCGGAGATGGGAGATCCATTAGATTCTAGAATGACTCTTGGATTCTTGACTGTCATACTCTTAGTGGTAGATTTAACCCACTCATGAACTACCTTAGGCCTATCCTTGGTAATAAAATGTCTAACTGCTTTTCCAGAGGGAAATGGAAAGATATTCCTAGTCTGACAAGATACAGACCAGAATTAAAGTAGTTGGCTAATGAGCTCATGGAAATTTTGGGAAATGTTTGAATCTCAGGAATTGGTGGTGAGGATTCCATAATTTGGGCCCCCACCCAAGTGGGTACTTTCTCGGTCAAAATTGCTAACAACCTACTTATAAAGAAAGAGAACAATCTGAGGGATTGGACTAAGGTGTTGATTCCTCAGCTCATGCCAAAAATCAACTTCTTCTAGTGGACTCTTATGCATGATAAAGTCTTAACCTAGGACAACCTCATAAAAAGAGGATTCTCCATGGCTAGCAAGTGCGTGCTATGCAAGAAAGAGGAGGAAATAGTTAGTCACCTATTTGTAAACTATGATTATGCTACTAACATTTGGTAGGAAGTTATTGGTAAATTACAATTCTCATGGGTGTTCGATATTGATGTGTACTAGTTTACTAACTAGAGATCTCCCTCCAATCACTCTCTACTCCAGCACCTATGGTGAATTCTACCTCCAAACATCTGTTGGACTATTTGGAAAGAAAGGAACAATAGGATATTTAGAGAGGCTAGTGTCCCACTTGAAGTTTGCCTCAAGCTCAGAACCAAGCTCCTATGCGAGAATGCTAGTGCATCTAAGTGAAAACTCCCCTCGGCACCCCCCTCTTCCTAGGAGATTAAAATGGCTAATAATTGGAACTTGCTGACTGGCTTCTCTAAGTTTGACAACTCCAAGGTGATGGCTAGGAATGAGACGCGATGGGTTGCCCCGCCAAGTGGCTAGATCAAATTAAATTTTGATAGGGTAGCTAATAATATTTCCCAGGGTGGGGGAGGTGTTCTAAGAGACCACAATGGCACCTGCCTCTTGGCATATGTTGGGCCAATTAAAAATTGCACTATCAATCAAGCCAAAGGCATGACCCTTTTATAGGGGATTAAATTTTCCATTAATATGAATATCAGGCTGCTGGAAATTGAGGGTGATTCTAAAGTGGTGGTGGAGGCTATCAAAAGGAGAGATAATGTAGGTTGGTGGGTTAACACCATAATTATGGAAATCTGGGAGCTTCTCAACAATCTCCAAAGCATGACTATTTCCCACACCTATAGGGAGGGAAATGCGGTGTTAGATTCGATGGCTACTATTGGACTTAAGAAAACTAGGCTAAGTAATTGGGAGGTGATCAATGCACTACATAGGGAGACCTAGCAGCTGATTGGGCAAGAGAAAAGGGACACCAATAATGTTTAAAATGTGCCAAGTTGTTAACTCTACAAAAGGCCCCACCTTGATTGCATGTTGGTGTAATTTGATGATTTTTGTGAATTAATAAGTATGCCCAAAGATCTGGAAAGGATCATAAGTTCCGCTCACATGAGTATGTGTGGAAAGATAGTTTTCTACATCAGTAGGATTTTTTGGTTAATAAGGACATTAAGTGCAACTTAGGTGTAACTGCTAATAATGATACCTAGAGATCCAATAGATATGGTCGTATGGAGCCTGATACCCCAAAAACCACCCAAGGTCTACCTTTTGTATATATCCTACAACTAAAATGGTTCACCCAAAATAACCTACTTTTCACTCTGGTTTATGAAGTTCAGCCCTGCAATTCTCAGGAAAATCTAGCACATGATAAGGAGATTATCAACATGGTAGGCAACACTTTACGCATTGAACTAGATAAAATTGATGAGGAGTATACCTCTGACTCTTTGGTGACCCACTACTGCAAAGAGAGTGACATTTGGGGTTTCATGAAGCATATGAGAGGGGACCATGATGAGCGTCTATCCAAGTAGTTGGTCTCCTCCTAGAACAATAGGAATGTCTCGGTTGGGGGTATTCACTTCCAGATAAATGAGGAAGTTATCGCTAAGGCGACGGGGCTCTCTATGGAAGGAAGAAAATATAAAAAAATTAGTAGGACGTCGGACCTCACCAACCTCAACCAATTCTTTTGGCTAGGGGAGAATCATGTGAAGAAATATAGAGGCTTCAATTGCGAGAAGCTCTTGGGCTTTTGGCCCAAGATTTGCCACATTGTAATGAAGTACTTCACCTTGGAAGGTAAATTTATAGTGTTTTACTATTACCATTTTCCCTTTGTCAATCATATTAGGAATAGGGATCTTATATCCATCTCTTTTTACCTTCTCAACTCTATTGAAAGCAATATCCTGGATATTAGGGAAAATAAAAACTGAGAAAAGAAGATCCCTATTCTCCACCAAGGCCTCTTTCTCTGTCTTTAAAACTTTCATAAGGCCATCTTCCCACTGCCCCAACCACCCCTTGTCATCGAAGAAGCCATCCAGGAAGATTCCCCCTCAAAAACTGACATTCCCACTCATTCTCCCACCTAGTCTATCTAGGAAATCTAGGAAATCCAGGACATAGACCTTGTCCCTAAATAAGTAAAAATCCGCAAGAGATGTGTGAAAAAACCTTTTAAAAGGGTTGAGGAGCTTGAGGAATCCCATGTCTCAAAGTCATTGAAGGCTAAGGAAATGAAGGAGACTGATACTACCCCTAAAATCATAAAGAAACCAATAAAAAAGAGGAATTTGGAAAGCCAGCTCAAGTTGGAGGTGGATTTTGGTGCCTCTGTTTGTCATTCTAATACAATTTCTAAGGAGAAGTGTAAAACTAGAATTAGGGAAACGGCTTCGAAGGAGAAGTCCCCATCAGAAAATGACACCTATGCTACTAATTCGATTGAGGTCTCTTCTGATGACCACCCGAGCTTTCACAGGACTGGCGCCACTCTCCCCCTAAACCCCCAGCAATCTATGGAGATTCCTTGGGACAATACCCCATGCCTAGCCTTCCCCCATGACTAGCAGACCAAGACCCCTCCTACTGAACAAAACTCTATGGCTTTAGATGGTAATGATAGATTTAAGAACTCCCTTAAGCTAAAGTTTTCAAAGCTAGACAATGAGATATTTGGCATCAAACAAGACATGCAAGACATCAAAACCGACATCATGGATACCAACAAATTTTCCCTCAAGGTCATGCATGCATCAGCAGTGACCCTTTGCTCTCTTTAGGAGAAGCTGGCTAGAGGCAAATTGGAGGCAGACGAAGACAACAAAGACCTCTTCCTATTCCTATAGGAAGAGTGGGCTACGACCCTGATGTCCAAACATCTGGGTAGGAGATCCTAGCTTCTGCTACTACCATGAGGTCCTTGTTTTTGTTCAGGCATATCGGCCCTAGTTTTTATATGTTGCTTTCCTGTCTTAAGGATATTTTGTCTAGATACCGGTTTAGCTCTGTGTGGCACAATAATGTTATTTTGCTTGTTTTTATCTACTTAAGATAATTTGGTTCATTTTTTAAAAAAAGCACTATTACATTTGTTTTTGATAGAGGGAGACTTGGTTTTTCTTTTGACTTACTCCTCTTAAACTACTTATGGCTAGTTCCATTAATATATTGTTAATGTGCTACTAGTCCTACTATACCTTAGGCCAACACCCTCTTGCTACTTTTTTCTATCAAAAACATATTTTTGGACAATACCACCAAATGGTGATAACTACAACATTTGAAGATACTATTTCTAGGTAATTAGGATCTATTTAGGGATCACAAGGAGCAATTTTAGGATTAGCAAAAAATGAACATTTTAAAACCTTCTACTGTGAATTCTAGAACAAAGATATTTTTTGAAAAGATAAATGAATAACTATCACGTTCAATTGCATAGTACTATTACTGAACCATTGACATTAGTTAGACCTAAGAGAAAAGGTCTTGAGCACTAACAAATGTCATTCTCATAATCTCCAAAATACATACTTGTCTTGCACTATTTAGTACTACTAATATTTTTGACACGCAACCTTACTTCTTTTTGGACCTATAGATATACATGAACATACCATCCGAAAACAACTCAACACCTCAAGGCCACATTGTGTTTGACATCAATGACAACACACAATCAAACATATAACATATATTTGTACTAGTATATACTTTTGAGGTTTCCACATTTTTAAAGAAAAAAATGGCATATTTTCATTTTGAGAAGATTTTAGGCTTGCTTAGTAGTGTGTTGATTGTATTTGAGATATTTTAATGGTGTATGACATGACACTGTTCAAAATTTGATCCTCTTACTATAATATTTTTGTCTATATTTCTAATATATATTTTCTCTTTTCGTAAAATGAGGATATCCTCAAGTAGTAAGGGATTAAATATATTAAATTTCAAATTTTCCCATTTTTTATGTTTTTGGTTTTTTCAAAACAATAGAATGTTATGTGATAATTCTATATTTTTTTCACATTAAATTGATTCAACAATGTATTGAATTTTTTCGAAGAAATCTTGATATTTTAATTTCGATAATAATTAGCCCAAACAATAAAATAAAAACAATTACAACTCTATAATCTACCTTAACATTAAAGAAAGTGTAATTTGTTATTATCTCAACAAGAATTAAAAATAATTCTACTCAAGGGCATATAGAGGTCCTACTCAAAAATCATAATTTTATAATTTCAAGAATAAATAGCGGACCCAAAAAAGAGTGAAAACACTCTAAAACCTAATTTTAATTTTTTTATTAAAAAAATATGTAATATGTTAGTATTTTCAATTAGAATTGATAATAATTTTTATTCAAGAGTATACTGAGATTCTACAAAGAAATCATAATTTTTGAATTTTTAGAATAATTAGCCCCTTCAAAAAAAATGTTTGCAGACTAAAATCAAATTTTCATTAAAAAGATCTAAGATTTAATTATTTTTAATAAGAAATTATAATAATTTATATAAAAAATATTAAAAATAATTTATTAATAATTATTGTCATCATATTCCAAAAATATTTATTTGTTTAAAACTTTTATACTTGTATGAAATACAAATAAAATATTATAAAAAGTAAACATTTAAATTGATAGGATGTAGATTAATATTAATAACTATTAGTGATGTATTTGATAATATGTTCAAATTTCTGAAAGCTGTCTTAACAGCTTAATAAAGCTAATTTAAATAGATAAAAGAAACACAAGCATCTACTGTATTTCCACTCATAGATAGACATAACATAGGAAAGTGCAAACTTTAGCACTTATTTATAACGGTGACGATAAAAGGACACGCCCTTAACTTAGACAACACGCTTAAAATAAGAGAACATCTTAAGAATGGCAGTGAACATCATCGATTTGTTTGAAGCTAAGGAGGCTAAGCAATTGCTGCAATTGAAGTAGCCAGACAGGTCCTCAGTATCATGTGGAATTCCTGTAGGCACCGTAAAATCGTAGGTTTCATTTGCGGTGCAATAACAGTTGTTGACAGCTAAATTCACCTCATATGTTTCTCCTTCAGTCAAATTCTGGAAACAAATGAAAATGGCGAATGAGAAGAAAGTTATAGGTAATCTCTAGTCCTGCATTATGGGAAAAAAAGGAATAGACATACACCCTTGCATAAAAGTAATAAACATACCACTGTGAGAACCCAAACGTCATCACTGTTTAGCGTCATGTTTGGAGCATTATTAACGTTTCCGTTGCCCAATACAGTAGTGTTTCCCACAATCTTTAACACTCCACTGTCCACATGCTGATAATCAAGAAACGTTACCTCCACCTCTTGTGGGGTTGGGCTAGGTTGTGGTGGAGGGCTTGGGCTGGGTGGTGGTGGGCTTGCATTTGGTGGTGGAGGGCTCGGACTTGGTGGTGGTGGGCTTGCAGTTGGTGGTGGAGGGCTCGGACTTGGTGGAGGTGGACTAGGCGGCGGCGGGCTTGAGCTTGGTGGTGGAGGGCTCGGACTTGGTGGTGGTGGGCTCGGACTTGGTGGAGGTGGGCTTGCAGTTGGTGGTGGAGGGCTTGGACCTGGTGGAGGTGGGCTAGGGCTTGGCGGTGGTGGACTAGGTGGCGGAGGGCTTGTGCTGGGTGGTGGTGGGTTTGGACTAGACGGTGGTGGACTTGGCGGTGGAGGACTTGGGCTTGGAGGTGGTGGGCTTGGGGGGAAGCAGCTGTCACAATTGAAGTAGCCGGTCAAAGTTACCTCGAACGGGATGGATGTATTTGGCACGGTAAGAATGTAGGGTTCATTTGATGTACAAAAACAGTTGTCGGCCGCTAAGCTTATTACATACGTTTCTCCTGCATCTAGTATCTATCATAAAACATACAAAGAGGAGAACGAAAATATTGAATCAGAAGAGATTGTTAGGTGAGCTGAGTTGGTGCATTATGAAGAAAGAGAATAGATTTACTATTTTATGAGGTGAATAATAGAGTGAGAGGAAAGAAACAAACGTACCACAGTGAGATTCCAAACATCATCGTTGCCCCCCATCATGATCGGGGGGTCAAGAATGTTCCCATTGCCCAATTCGGAACTGTTTCCCACAATCTTCAGCACACTTCCCTCTTCTAGAGACTGCTCAACTATAAAGATCACCTCTACATCTTGTCCCTGCAAACACATTCAAAAAACACATTTTCTTGTTGAGACTAGAATCATAATCCAATCTCTCATGATCGAAAATGGAAGAGACGTGCAAATTTTGTATATACCCTAGCGGAGTCTGTAAGAATACCGAGCACCCAGATAAGTAGGAGCGCCGAGGCAAAGCTTTTCCGGAAGGCAGCCATGACTCTTTCTCACCAGAAAGCAATCAGAAAAATGAAATTGTGATGTGGGATATTTTGAAGTGGTGATGGGGTTTATATAGATGGGATGTTACGTCTGTCTAAGAACAACGTTGGGAATCATGAGATACTGCAAGAAAGAGACAACGAGCAATTTAAAACACATGCTCTAGTAATTAAAGATATTATCTGGCATATTGTTCTCAAGCTTTTTACATTACTTCTATTCCGATTCATTTATGTCGTGGTCGATATGGCCGGACATTTCGTACTATACTTGAGGGACATCTCGGTTTCACACTCCTATTTTGCTTTTACTTGTGAACGATTTAAAATATTTTAAGTAAGAAGTGACGTTATTGTTGTCTCAGTGAATGCTAATTAAATTCTTAATGTAGAAGTCGTTATTCATCAGCAGTTCTCAAAATCTACGATGTTTTGTTGAGTATAATTCAAGTCTTTGTAAATTTCTTATCAGCTAAACAAGTAAATTAGCATAGAGAATCGTTAAAACCTGTACATATATGAACAAATTAATGCGACTGAGATATAGTTATACAAATTAATAATCATATCTTCGTGTATGCTTATAGTTGTCAATTTCCATTTATCTAAGGTGTTTAGGTATAGTTACAACTATGAATTTAGTGACAAGTTATAAGAGTTTATTACTCTTAACATATGCTAGTTTATTGATTTATTCTTAATATCTATAAAAAAAAGTTTGTCTTAGAGAATACTATTTTAACCAAGCATAGTCTAAAGGAATAATATACCTCTTTTCATTTAATGTTTCATGTTGTCGTTCATTTGATCGTAAGTGCTTATCCCTAAGTTGACCTCTCCTTGAACATGTATTTATTTCTCTTTACGAATTGATGAGTGCATTTCTTTAGGTGTTAACAAATAGTACCATAATTGAAGGTTTTAGGGATTCCAAGTTTATTGAAGACATTGTTAGTGAAGTGAACCTGGGACAAAAAACTGATTTCCTAGAAATGAAATCTCTTTCAATCTTTTATTTACTAATGCAATGTGAATTTCTCTATGACAAGCACCAAACCTTCTTGATATGGGAAACATGGAAATGCAATGCATTTTAAGGGAGTTACCTATGTTAATCTTGATAATCATGTGATACACAAATATATTTATTTATAATTGGTAAAGTTATTCAGTGTAATATTTTAATT
This sequence comes from Chamaecyparis obtusa, assembly GCA_027943335.1. NCBI lineage: Eukaryota > Viridiplantae > Streptophyta > Pinopsida > Cupressales > Cupressaceae > Chamaecyparis > Chamaecyparis obtusa. The sequence continues at coordinate 4,312 of BSBK01013743.1, read as the reverse complement.
AAAAAAAAGGCATAAGTTTATTTAGTTTCATTTTATAACCATAAGCATCAAATATCTCATCCATAAGTATTGTTGTTAAAGAGTTAATTCTATGTATTCCTATACTTCAGATTTGTTTATGTGTGAATGTTCTCATTTTTACTATCTAGTCATTATTACTCTCATTTTATTATGAAGAATATGACAGTCATATCAATTGAAACAATAATAGTTTGTTACAAATTTTCACAAATAGATATTACTTAACGGGGATCAATGAAGAATATCTTCATACGGATTTTATGTATTTTGCATTCTTGCATTAATTATTCTAATTACACTATAAATAATTATCCTAACCTAGACAATTATTTTAGGGTGACAATAATTTTTATTTTTTTATAGGATCATTTAGTACAAGATGCGGAATATGATGCCTCTTTACTTCATGATGTTCCCTTCCTTGTAATTGGTGAAAATAAAAATATTTTAAATTAAAAATAATTTAATAAGAAGATAAATATAAACGAATATAGGTATTACTATTCCCAATTAATATGATATAAACATGTCATGTTCCACTTGAATTTTATAGCCAAATTAGGTCATTTTGTGTAATTTTTTGTCAAAAAATATGATTTTTTAATCTAGTTTGTGTCAATGTTAGTATTTCTTGAAAACATCAAAATAGGTCTTTCCACTTTATTGTTAAGTTAAAGGTGAAGGTTATTCATTAGCTAAACATTAAAGTTGTAGATCACCAAAAGATATATTTTTATTATGTACGAAGACGTGCATGCTAAAAAAATAGTTATGAGTTATAATGAATGGATATAAAGAATGTAGAAACTAAATTTAATAACATTCATATTTTAATTGATGATTTTTTTTTACTCATGACCAAATTCGTCAAGATACTCTTGTCCTTAGTATCCAATTAACTCTATATAATATTAATTAATTTGAATTCATATACTCAAACTAATTAATTGGAATTAATCATGACCAAATTCATCAAGATACTCTTGTCCTTAGCATCTAATTAATGATTTAATTTTTTATAATTAATTCTCTTTTAATAATTTAATATATAATATTAATTTATTGAGATAGACGAGTAGCATTTAATATGTGGTGATTTTTATAATCATGACCAAATTCATCAAGATACTCTTGTCCTTAGTACTTGAGTAGTAGTATAGGCATTAGGAAATTTGACATATTTCAACATTGGTTGATTTATGTAAGTCTAAATCCATTAGAAAGATAACTAATCTACATATTAATTTATCTCCAAGGTCTAAGGAATAATGTTACAAGTATTTTAGGGCCACTCAATGGGTCTACTAAATCTATTTTTACAAACAATTCAATGTACCCTAAACCCTCACAGATGTGTTATTTTCTCTCAGATGCCACAATTTACCAAAACAATATCATTTTCAAATTTTCATAGTCATTGAAAATATCTCTTTGACAATTACATGTTATTTAGTTAATATATTTGAATTCTTGTCAATTTTTAGTTATATACAACTGTAAATTGACCTTAAACAATTACTTGTTTACAAATTTTTGTACATGGAATCAAATGTTTTATTTTATTACAAAATATAAAGAATGTCCAGTAGATAGTCAATCAAGCTATTTTTCTCTTAAATCATATTATTAAAATGAGAAATGATTGATATATTAGGTTTGTCTATATGGGTGATAGTATTTTTTTACTAAAAACACCTAGATACTAAGTGGGGTAAATTAATGTCAAACACAAGTTAATCATTTATTTCAATTATGAAACTTTTGTACCTATTAGCAGTGATGAACACTATAAATAAGAGAACACAAAATCTATGTGAAAACCCGTTGGGAGGGAAAAGTTAGTGAAATATATGTGATAATACATGAGTACGTATTAGAAATTTAAGCCTCACTACCCAAGGAATCAGATTAATCCTTAAAAATGACTTGAGTAGAATCACTATCTTAATAGAGACTCAATATCTTAGTGCAGGATACATAAAATATGATTTACAATGTATAATCCTGAACTCATCTTTCCAAATTCATCCTTAGAATTTAGGCACTCTTAAAATTTGACCTCAACCTACCATTCAACAAATTACCTTCAAAACTTCTACCATACACTTTCTCTACCTCATTAAATTGTATCTTCCACTCTTCAAATTATTTGTAACATATTTCATCTTATATATATACATCCCATATGAAACAAAAAATTAGATTGGTCATCCTAAATAATTACATCATCAAGTAGACCTTGGAAAAACTCTGATATAGAGGGGACCTTAAAACATCATATTAGATCTTTCTATGTAGCTGCTAAAATTAAATAAATTGGTGCACACCTTCCAAAGTTAGCAATAGGGTAAGATATAGATGAAACATGAAATAAATAACCCATTACCCACAACCCGAAACATCTAACGACATATATACAATTTTAATTACACTAAGACCTAATAGGAACCATAGACAACTCATGAAATCACCCAATACTAGCAAAAGCCCCAAAAACATAATCATAGGAAGAAAATAAACCATGTCAATCTAACATGCACAAATTGCACAAAAAGATAACTAAAACAAAATGCTACTCCAAAAAATGATGTAAAGTTTAAGTTTTGAAATGAGGTAGAGTAGGAACATGAGTGGGCTAGTGCGGGTGAGGGTTTTAAGTGGCAATGATGATATAGAAGAAGGATATGATATTGATGATGTGGAGGAAGATGTTGCTAGATGGAGGTCTCAATTGTCCTAGAAGTGGAAGAGTGGTAGTTTTATGAGGCATGAACCTTTCCTTCTTAGGGGTGTTGGTCGACTATCCTATTCCGTCCCTTTTCACCATTCAGTCTCTATTTTGTATACGACTTGGCTTTGAGATGGGTAGTGATGGTAAGTTGGGAGGATGGGTCTTGTAGTGGCATTTTTTGAAGTGGCTAACTTATCCTCTATCTTGGCCATGTTTTAAACTACTTTTGGCAATTTTCTCACGTGTTGGTGGGTTTTTCGCATCATGTGGTGTGCTTGGAGTGGGTGTTGAGTGGTCTTTTATTTTTATTTTTAGTGTTTGGGGTTATCATCCTTCCTTGGGGCTTAATTTTTCTTTGGTCCATGGTTCAGATGGGGTTACCTTATGCCCTATTCTTGGTGGTGGTTTCTTGATTTCTTTACCTCAATAGTTTGCGGGTTCCTACTTGTTACCTTTTTATCATTACTGAAGCTTGGGTTAATGGTTTTCTCTTTATGATTTTTGTGGGTGGTGGTTTCTTGTGGGTGTGTCTTCCTTTCTTTGTTTAGACTATAGAGCCTTTGGGCTACTTTGGATGCTTGGTGTTGCGGTTATCAATTGTAATTAGTCTCTATTGGAAATGTTCTTCTCATGGTCAATTTAGGCCTTCTTTATAGCTTGTGTTTTAATTTACTTGGATTCTTTCATTCTATTCTCCCTATTGAGGTTGTGTCCGCTCTTGTATGGTGATTCTCTAGTTTTGTCTTTTCTTTAGAGGATGGTGTGTTTTTCTGTCAATTTTTAGGGCTGTGTAGAGTGTGTTGTGGCTCTATTTTCTTTGTTGTCCAAGTGGATGCTAGTAGTTTTCAAGGGTCTAGATTGGCCATGTTTTTTTTTTGGTTAGGGTGGTGATGTTTGTGGGTTTTTCTTGTCCCTATAGGTGCCCAAGTGATTTTTTTCTTTATTTTTTAGTAGGATGATAATATTCATTAATGGAGATGACTCCAAAGGGTTCCAAAAGAGGTTGACTCTTCCCTTATTAAGGTGGGGGATTCTTCTTTACATGTTTAGTATATGGTTTTGGTTCTTTCTTCTTCCTTTTTCCTACTACTTCTATCAAATAGAGATGATTTCATATCCTATTAAGGTGGATGATAGAAGTAGAGATGTGGAGATTGAGTGCTTATTTTCAACTTCTCTTTGTTTTGACTTTCTAGAGATGGGGTTTGAATGATTTTATGTATCCCTTCCTTGTTCTTTCCTTCTCTATTAATCCTATTGAAGTGGGATCCTCCTTTATTGAGGTAGAGAGGAGTTGCATTGCAGAGTTGTGGAGGGATTGGTGTGGTAGATTTTCTATTGGAAATAATTTGGTTGTGGATGCCAAGTTAAATCTATGTTTTGGGTTTAGGTAGCCTTTTAAAATCTATTTGATGGTTTTGGGAGCCATGATTAAACCAAATTTTATGGTGTGGGGATCCTCTCAAAACCGTTTCCTAGTTCTAGGAGGGTGGTCCCACAATAGCGAGTCCCAATTTTTGGCCAACTTTGATACAGAGTTCAACATTCTAAGAAAAAAAT
>BSBK01013742.1:25000-50000 GCA_027943335.1 Chamaecyparis obtusa | reverse complement strand
AATTTTATCTTCCCTAGCTAAGAGGGAGTGTTGATGTTTATTGCTTTGATTAGATAAAATGATCTTAATATTATGAGAAAATAAATAAATTATATATATATATATATATATATATATATACATATTTAACATTATCTCTGTATAATATTAAATTAAATAAACATCATCGAATTGATAATATTGTTACTCAGATAAAAATAATATGAGATAATATTATTCTACATTATATATGGATATTGATATATATAATAATAATAATCTTATTATTGTTACCCTAATTTTCATATGCATGCAAATTTGGCTAATATCTATCCTAGGATCTCTATTTTTACCTTGCCAAGTGTCGCTAAAATTTTCATGGATTTACGTCCTGTTCTTTGGCCTTTGCAAATTATTTTATTCCTTGGTCTACAGTCAAAAGGTTTGAAAATGTAGCCATTGTGTAAAAAACCCTAAGCAAACCCCTGCGACCTTTTCTATTTTCATCGTTACCTTTTCAGCCACTTAAATCCTTAAAATGCACGTGCCCTTTAAGTGTGACCACCTTCATGTGTTAAGTCTCTAGGTTGTCGGGCGGGGTCCCTTTTAATATTTCCTACAAAAGCCTAGGTCTTCCCAGGAAATATTTCCTCCCGAACTTCCCTTTTAACTTGTGGTTGTCACATGTGTTAGCACGTGCAAAAAATTTCATCGCCCTGGCTTTTTTCCCCTAGTCTCTGTGTCATTTTCATGTCTCTGGCTAAAGCCCTAAGCAGAATATTCAAAAAACTAGCCGTTGCATACAAAAACCCTTTGTTTTTACCCTAGCCTTGTTATAATTTCAAGTTAACTTTTCGGGCCACTTAAAAACCTTTTATCTGCATGTGCTATTTAAATGGGTTCCCTTCATGTCACGTGGTTAGGTTTCATGTGTCTGCGGGTCCCCTTTAATCTTTCCTAAGTTCCCAGCGCCCTGCAAGTTTTAAATTTTCCTAAGTCCTAAGCTTTAATTTTTCCTATGTTTCAGCAGCCTTTATTTTCCCTGGGCCCAGCTTTGACACCATCTCCATATAATGGTCAGTGTAAGTTAACATAGACTATGTCAGACGCTTGAGATCTTATGCCGATCATTGATCTTTCCTGATGACATTGCCTTTCCTTTTAAGTGGGTCCACATGCCAGGTGTGCCATGTCAGCATTTTCTTATTGGTCCATGGGTAAACAACTCAACATGTGTCAGTGGGACCTAATTTTCCAATGGGTCAGAGGGTCCTGACATCCATAATCCATCCAACAACAAGCGTAAGTTCTCATGGAATCTATCAGAGGCTTGAGATCTTACGCCAGCCATTGATCTCATTTGTCTCAAACATATCTTTGGCAGTGGTCCCGGTGTCAGGTGGGCTGATTTGGAGGTTTTTTATTGGTCCACGTAGTATGAGGTGGAATCTTGTCAGTGGGACCTAGTTTTTGGATGTGTCAGTGGGTCTTGATCCTGTCAGTGAATCGACGAACGATGTATAATCTTATGGGTTTTGTCAGAGGCTTAAGATCTTGCGATAGTCATTGATTTTGTTTCCTGTCAGATGGTTGTCAGAGATGGGAGGAGATTCTTGATCTAACAGTGGGCGTGTAATTTGATAGAATCTCGAATGGGTATGGGAACTTGCGACAGTCGTCGATCTTCCTGATGCGGGCCCGGTCAAAGTTTCTCAATCTTTTGGCAGTTGAGTTAAGATTTAAAAGCCTACGAAGCATGAAGATTAGATGGTCATGACTTAAAGTGAACCTAATTTCAAATATCGACCATCGATTTGCTGAAAGTGCCATAAAGTAGCCATTTGATTTCAAATTTGAATTTGCAGAGGGTTTCCAGTGATAGGAAGTACCAGAATTTATGGTTTTAAGAGCTGATTTTGATTGGTTTGGTGGCGCTTACTATTGCAGTGTGGTCCAGGGTGTTGAGTGATCATCTGCAGGGTTTGTACTATGTGGTTTTGTGCTCAAGGCATGTTGTAGGGTTGACATTTAGGCATTGTTCATAATTCTTAGTACCTTCACAGAGAATTTTTCATGATTGAGGATCATTCCAAAATTTTCTTTCTCTTGGTTGCCTGGGTTTCCACCGCTGTAATAACTTTATGACCATTTCCAGTTGGTTGGGTGGTTGAAATCCTAACCCTTAGCATGGTTATCTATAGCTTGTTTCATCCTAACTTGTGTAGGATTCCAAGATAACCAAGGGTATATATGGTTGAAGTTTTGATTCTGTAGGGGTTCCTTCTTCTAAAATTTTTGGAGAAGTGGTTCCATGAAGGGTCCTTTTCCTGTAGATTTTCTCTACTTCTCTACATATAGAGTGTTCTTTTCTCCTTTTTTGGCTCAGAGAATATGATATGTATTGTAACTGATTTGTCTTGTGTATGAGGATTTAGTATATTCTTACTATCATCAGACTATCTCCATTTGAATCTTAAATTCATTAATCATACATCAAGGGTGTCTGATTTTTCTATTTGCATTTCCCATGTGTTTTCAAGTGGAGTTGTCTTCATAGAGATAACTAGTTTAGGATTAGTTTTCATGTATGTATGAGTTGAGGTGTCAAAGATATGTCATGCTTGTCTTCCAGTGGATGCTGGTTAATGTATTATCTATTTATAGGTCTCTTCTAAGGGGAGGGTTAAAATCCTTTGGATGGGTAATAACATACTTGGATACACAGGTGGGTTGTTAAAGTGAGGTTTGGTCATGGTGTGTGATTGATGTTAGGCATCAACACATTGAGTACACTGTCTTCTTGTTTCATAGCTATCTGTTGCAATAGGGTATTTGACTCTATGGCCCATTGGACAAGGCACTGGTTTATCAGAGACTTAGTGTATCTCAGGGGTCTCTTCAGCCCAACATTAGAATCATTCAAATTAAATACCTTTCCCTTTCATGTTGGTAGTAGTAATAGGAGGTCCTTTCTAGTCTTCAGACTCATTCTATGCAAGTAGGGTTGTTGCATGTCAATTGGCTTCATTGGGATATAGGTTACCTGAAGGGGTTTGAAGATTACTCCACAATAATCTATCTATAGGCCTATTGTTTATCATGAGGTATCTTGATTGTGTAGATAAGGCAATACCCACCTGAGTGATGTGGAGCTCAAAGAAGGAGGATGTTCTTTATCCTCATTAATTGGATTGTTTTCTTGTCAAACTTGAGTGCCTAACCTGAAATTCAAGCCCATCTTTTGATTCAAGTTTGGTCCTACAAGGAAAAGACCGAATAAACTGGCAACTCTATGGGGGAGGCCATTGAAAAGAGTCAAATATAAAATAAAGCATTTGCTAACATCTTCTCAATAAGTATTGAGTGGCAGCTCTAAAGTCTCTGTTTGATGAGTGCATTTCCTGATAGACAGTGTGATATCCTAGTGTAGTTTTGGTTGATTGGAAGAGGTACAAAGAAAAACAATATTTTCCTCTTCAAGGAGGTGGGGAATCTATATTACAAAGATCCTGATGGAGCTACATGGTGAGCTCTAGATCTGCCCTACCTTCCAATCAGCAAAGTCTTCTGTTACAAAACTCTCAGGTTTTTCTCAAAGATCTGAAATGTCTCCTTATTAAGTGATCAAGCACTAAGAAAAGGACAAGGTGTGAGTAGAGGTTTTCATACTTCAAGTTTTCAGTTGTATTTTCACAAAATTTTATGGAAGTAGTGCATTAAGTTGTAATGGGTAAGCTTGAGGAGGAGATTTCATTATTAAATCAAGGCATCCAGAGGGATTGCATAAGATTGGTAAGATTGAAAGTGGGAAGTAGGAAGGAGCTGTCAATACCTTTGTCCTATGACAAGTTTTGTGAAGCATATGATCAGCTTCCAGGAGGTATTGAGTTTCTAGAGGCTGTGTTCATTGGCTTGTTTTTGGAGCTCTATTTTCCTGAATCAACCCATTGGCCAGCCTCCTTGTATAAAGAGTGTTATGTGCATCTTATGGAGTGGATACTTAATGATGTTGATCTTGATCTTGAAGATACATTTGGATTTGTGTCTAGTAGTAATGTTATTAAGAATGATGGAACCTATGAAGGAGATGTGTCAAGTGCTGACACTCTTTCTTGTAATCATGAGAGTGATGCTCTTTCTCAATATGGGGCAGAAGATTTGTGCAGTTAGTTAGATGAAGAAGAGGATTAGATTAATGAAGATGTTGCTGATGACTGCTTATCAGAGGAAGGTGATGCTAGGGATAGTTGTTCACTTCACATTGAACAAATTTTAGAATTCTTATCTTGTGAATATCTCAGATATTCAGGGGGAGATGGCTTTGAGTTCTTACAACCAACACACATTGATTTTGACCGAGAGCATGAGTCAGGAAGATCTGACTTTGACATGTGTGCCTCTAATCCTTTTATTGCCCCAGCACTGCTAGATGACAACCAAGTGTAGTATGATTCATTAGATGATGAGGTCATCAATGTATTTTCATCTTCAAGTGATCCTAATGTCCCTGATATGGTTTTGAGTACTGATTGGGAAAGTTGTATAGATTTTGAGTCTTGTCGTGATTCTGGATCTTTTGCTAGGCCATGGAAGGATGGCCAGTCAATTACTCTAATTTCACATGCTCATGGTAAATGTATTGATGTTCTCCCTCCCACCCGCTGACATTTTTTGGGTTTGTCAAATGTAGACAGGATGCAATAGGTGCCTATTCTTAGTGACTCATGTACACTAGAGCCCTCCTCATGTAGTGACTTTGCAAAAGAAGAGGTTGAAGGACATGATAGTGTGTTCTCCTGTCATAAGAATTCTATTTTTGAACAAGTTCCTTGTTCAAACCCTTTTCCTTATTTTGATAAATATGATAATGATGGTGACAATATTGAGGACCTTGTCTTTAATAATTGGGACAGAACATTTTTTGATGCACATGACTATGCACATCAGTTGCTCCCCTGTCACAATGTTTATGACATTGACCTTCACTTGGTTCATAATCTAGTTCATGATGACATCAGGGAGGAACCAAGTTGCTTAGTGGCTGAAGCAATTCATGAATGCAAATCAAAGGATCCAGGTCCTTTTCAGCCAGGTAATTATATGGTAATGCATGACAATCAGTATGCTTTATTTTCTAATGCATTACTTGATCCTTTTATTGTTTCCAATCGACAAGAGGAAGTAAATGATGTTCCTTACTTCTTGGAATATGAGTATGAGGATGATTATGACTAGAAAAACATGGGCAGTGAATAGTACAATTTTTTTTTTCATCCCATGAATTATCATATATGTTGGCAGAAGGATGGTCATGAAATTTGCAAGTGTTTGGTCACATTTGTGGATGAGAATCAGATTTTTTATTCAGGAGGGGCATTGTTTTTCTTTTGGTGGCCTAGGGCCATTGAATAAAATTGTATAATTTTTGTAAAAATTGTAAATCCTTGTACAATTATCTTTCCCTTTCCTATTTCTTGCTTTCTTGTTCGGTTGTCAGTTTTTGTGAAGGTCCCTATTTTGGTTTTGGGGGTGGTTTGCTCTCCCAAAGATCTGAATTCTTGCATGGACATAAGTTGCCCATCATCCCCAACTAGAGCCACTATTAGCACATGCAAAAAATTTCATGGCCTTGGCTTTTTTCCCCTAGTCTCTATGTCATTTTCATGTCTCTGGCTAAAGCCCTAAGTAGAATATTAAAAAAATGAGTCGTTGCATACAAAAACCCTTTGTTTTTACCCTGGCCTTGTTATAATTTCAAGTTAACTTTTTAGGCCACTTAAAAACCTTTTATCTGCATGTGCTATTTAAATGGGTTCACTTCATGTCATGGGGTTAGGTTTCATGTGTCAGCAGGTCCCCTTTAATCTTTCCTAAGTTCCTAGCACCCTGCAAGTTTTAAATTTTCCTAAGTCCTGAGCTTTAATTTTTCCTATGTTTCAGCAACCTTTATTTTCCCTGGGCCTAGCTCTGACACCATCTCCATCTAACAGTCAGTGTAAGTTCTCATAAACTGTGTCAGATGCTTGAGATCTTATGCTGATCGTTCATCTTTTTTGATGACGTTGCCTTTCCTTTAAAGTGGGTCCACATGCCAGGTGTGCCATGTCAGCATTTTCTTATTGGTCCATGGGTAAACAACTCAGCATGTGTTAGTGGGACCTAATTTTCCGATGGGTCAAAGGGTCCTGACATTCGTAATCCATCCAATGATGGGCGTAAGTTCTCATGGAATCTGTCAGAGGCTTGAGATCTTACACCAGTCGTTGATCTCATTTGTCTCAAACGTATCTTTGGTAGTGGTCCCGGTGTTAGGTGGGTTGATTTGGAGGTTTTTTATTGGTCCACGTAGTATGAGGTGGAATCCTGTCAGTGGGACCTAGTTTTCAGATGTGTCAGTGGGTCCTGATCCTATCAGTGAATCGATGAACAACATATAATCTTATGGGTTTTGTCAGAGGTTTAAGATCTTGCAACAACTGTTGATTTTGTTTCTTGTCAGATGGTTGTCAGAGATGGGAGGAGATTCTTGATCTAACGGTGGGTGTGTAATCTGATAGAATCTTGGATGGGTATGTGAACTTGTGACGACTGTCGATCTTCTTGATGCGGGCCCTGTCAAAGTTTCTCAGTCTTTTGGCAGTTGAGTTAAGATTTAAAAGCCCACGAAGCATGAAGATCAGACGGTCATGACTTAAAGTGAACTTGATTTCAAATATTGACTGCCAATTTTTTGAAAGTGCCATAAAGTAGCCGTTTGATTTCAAATTTTAATTTGCAGAGGGTTTCTAGTGACAGGAAGTACCAGAATTTATAGTTTTAATAGTTGATTTCAATTGGTTTGGTGGCACTTGCTATTGTAGTGTGGTCTAGGGTGTTGAGTGATCATCTACAAGGTTTGTACTATGCAGTTTTATGCTTGAGGCATGTTGTAGGGTTGACATTTAGGCATTGTTCATAATTCTCAGTACCTTCACAGAGAATTTTTCATGATTGAGGATCATTCCAGGATTTTCTTTCTCTCGGTTGCCTGGGTTTCCACCCCTGTAATAACTTTATGACCATTTCCAGTTGGTTGGGTGGTTGAAACCCTAACCCTTACCATGGTTATCCATAGCTTGTTGCATCCTAACTTGTGTAGGATTCCAAGATAACCAAGGGTATATATGGTTGAAGTTTTGATTTTGTAGGGGCTCCTTCTTCTACAAATTTTGGAGAAGTGGTTCCATGAAGGGTCCTTTTCCTGTAGATTTTCTCTACTTCTCTGCATATAGATTGTTCTTTTCTCCTTTGTTGGCTTAGAGAATATGATATGTATTGTAACTGATTTGTCTTGTGTATGAGGATTCAGTATATTCTTACTATCATCAGACTATCTCCATTTGAATCTTAAATTCATTAATCATACATGAAGGGTGTCTGATTTTTCTTTTTTCATTTCCCATGTGTTTGCAAGTGGAGTTGTCTTCACAAAGATAATTGGTTTAGGATTAGTTTTCATGTATGTATGAGCTGAGGTGTCAAAGATATGTCATGCTTGTCTTCTAGTGGATGCTGGTTAATGTATTATCTATTTATAGGTCTCTTCTAAGGGGAGGGTTAAAATCCTTTGGATGGGTAATAACATACTTGGGTATATAGGTGGGTTGTTAAAGTGAGGTTTGGTCATGGTGTGTGATTGATGTTAGGTATCAACACATTGAGTACACTATCTTCTTGTTTCATAGCTTTCTATTGGAATAGGGTATTTGACTCTGTGGCCCATTGGACAAGGCACTAGTCTATCAGAGACTTAGGGTATCTCAGGGGTCTCTTCAGTCCAACATTAGAATCATTCAAATTAAATACCTTTCCCTTTCATGTTGGTAGTAGTAATAGGAGGTCCTTTCTAGTCTTCAGACTCATTCTATGCAAGTAGGGCTGTTGCATGTGAATTGGCTTCATTGGGGTACAGGTTACCTGAAGGGGTTTGAAGATTATTCCACAATAATCTATCTGCAGGCCTATTATTTATCATGAGGTGTCTTGAGTGTGCAGATAAGGAAATACCCACCTGAGTGATGTGGAGCTCAAAGAAGAAGGAGGATGTTCTTTATCCTCATCAATTGGACCATTTTCTTGTCAAACTTGAGTGCCTAACCTGAAATTCAAGCCCATCTTTTGATTCAAGTTTGGCCCTGCAAGGAAAAGCTGCCAACAACATGTTCGCAAGGAATATTCTTTTCCCTTGTGATTATTTGATAGGGTGACACCTGTTTGGGTGGGCCCTTTCTTCTTTTTCAACTGTCAGTGCTTCATCTCAGTGGGCCAACTACCATGTCATCTGAGCTATGCAATTTTGATTGGTTAGAGACTTGTGATTCGGTGCCATGTCAATGCGGGCCTGATGGTTGTTAGTTGATGTTGATCTAACTGTTGTCACATGATCTGAAGGAGCTTTCCTAACACATGCGATCATGTGACAGTCGTTGATCTTGCTTTATCTTCAGGCTCTATCAGGTGGGTCCTCGGTTTCTGACATGCTCATTCTTCATTGTTTGGCCAGATGACAGCTTGGCTATGTCAGTGGGACCATGTCAGAATGTCTATAGATGTGTCAGAAAGGCAAAGTTCTATGGTGGTTGTATGATCTCATAGAATCTTTTGTCCCTATGAGATAATGCGATAACTATTCGATGAGAATCTCAGTGGGTCGTGGGTCCGATGTGCTACCTGGCACTGACATGCTTACATTTGATTGGTTGCTGCGTGATGACAAGGATTTTTCAGAGGATCTAATGTGTCTGTAGAGGGTCCTAGTTGAATAGAGATCTACGGTCGGCATGTGATCTCATAAAATCTCTTCGGCTTATGAGATCATACGCCCACCGTCTGATGCTAGGGAAGATTCATGGGTTTGGTAGGGTGCTAGTCATTCTGACATGCTCATTTCTGATTGGTTGCTGGACTGTTGAGGTGGTGTTTAACTTTTCCAAGGTTTTATGACTATTTTTAAATCAATCTAAGGTATTCATCTGCCAAGAGAAATATTTATTGATGGTCACATTTTAAAATTCGACCTGCTAGTCGTTGTTATTTAAATTTAAATATTTCTCTGTAGGGTTTTGTTAGGGTTTTGATCTAGCGGTTGATTGTGATAGATGGGTAGCTCAGAATTGAATTCCTCAGGATGGTGAAGGTTGAGGGGTTGATGGAGAAAATTTGATTGCTGGCACTTGCCAATTTTGCAAGGTTTTGTGCTGTGTTCTTGCGCTGGGGAATATTTAAGGGTTAGTGCCACCTTTTTTCAATTGTACAATTTAAACTCATACATGTGTAAGGATCAGATATTGAGTATTCATGGTGAGTTCAGGTTGCAGAAGGGTAGATGGATCAAGGCAGTTGTGTCTGCAGGTGGACTCAGAAGGAGATGTACATGAAAAGATAATATCTAATCAGCTAGGATATTTTTAGAAATATATGATAATCATAATGATAGATTAGGGTTTGATTATTATATGTAGATCAATGTAACCCTAATTAGGTTTTGCTCCAGCCTGTGTGCCAAATGGAGATGTATATATTATTTTTTGGAGCTTTTAGAGCTCAGAGTTCATATTTTGTAAAGAGAAAAAATATCTTTTCTTAGAAGGCTATCTGTGACATTTTCCTATCCTCTGATTTTCTACATTCTGTAACCTTCCATTGATAATTTAGATATTTAAGATATTTTGTGACATTTCTCATGTCCCTATGCTTTCTTGTGTGAGTTAGCCCTTAATGAATTCAGTATTTTGTATGTTCTCAGTGATATCTTAGGGTTCTTGATCCCTCTTTCTTCTTGCAATTCTATGTATTATTGTGGATGATTTGATGTGAATGCTTTTGTTGGTATACTATAACCCCTTAACAATTTCATCTCATTCCTATACCTAGTTGCAGAGGTGAATGTTTGTTTGTAGGTCATAGATTGTTGTCTAACCCCAAAGAGTGTTATTATTTGTGAAGAATCTCTCTCTCCCTGAATACCCTCTTTAATTTGCAGACCCTTCTATGAAATACTTATGCAAACCTATTCAGTGAGTTGTGATCTCCTAGACCTAAGTTCATTCATTGAATCCATCTTTTATACTACAATTCATAGCATCATTTCAGTGCATCACCTGTTGGCATTAAGCAGAATTGCCACTAGTGACAACACTTATTTGCGTTCACAGTGCAAACCGAGCAGACAGTGCAAACCAAGCAGACAGTGCAAACCGAGCAGACAGTGTAAACCGAGCAAACAGTGCAAACTGAGCAGACAGTGCAAACCGAGCAGACAGTGCAAACCGAGCAAACAGTGCAAACTGAGCAGACAGTGCAAACCAAGCAGACAGTGCAAACTGAGCATACAGTGCAAATCGAGCAGACAGTGCAAACCGAGGAAGTTAGTACAAACCGAACAGGACAATGTAAACCGAGTAACATCATGTCTACCGAGTCACCAGTATTTACCGAGTTCAAAACCTACCGAGTGATCAGTATGAACCGTGCCTTCACTTCTACCGAGTGCATGATGATGCCGAGTAATGCAGTGGACGCCGAGTATCAGAAAGTCACCGAGTCAGTTTGCAGGAACCGAGTAATCATACTTGGGCCGACTCAGTAGCACTTATGTTTATTTGTCAAGCCGACTGTGTAATTATGATTGTAATTAATTGTTTAAGACTTGTATATAAACAATGTTGTAAAATGTCAAGATGTATGAATGAAGAAGAATATATGTGAAAGAGAAAGAAAGGCAGAGATAAGCGAATTACAGAAGGCTTCAAAAGTATAAGGATCAGCAAAGACAAATTCATCACAGAAGGTGATCAGTACATCAGCGAATCTCAATCAGCAATCCAGTTGCAAAGCCAGAGATCTACTGTTTCATTCTAATAGGTGAATCAGTACTAAATCCTTTAACCGGGTAGACTTAACAGTCTTTTGTAAATCTCTTTACCGAGTGCATACTTCATTGTATGTTTGTAAATCCTTTAACAGGGTGGATTTAGCAATCCTTATTGCTCCTAACAGGGCAGATCATCAGAAGTGATCAAATTGTAAGCCTTAACCGGCCAACTTTATTCTGCAGTATTAAAGCTTTGTGGGTTTCATCCCCACCCCAGTTTTACTTTCTTTTGGAAGGTTTCTGGGTAACCAAATCTATGTGTCATTATTGAGAATGCTTTTAAGTTTCATGCTTTCTGTATGCAAAAGGTTAAAAGTGAATTACATGTTAATACTTCAGTAATTGTAAGAAAATTTGGAGTTACTGATTCACCCCTCCCCTCTCAGTAACTCGGTTAATTCTTGAATATTTCCAACAATTGGTATCAGAGCAGCATTGGTTCTCAAGATAAAGCTTAACTAGCTTGAGCAAAGATCCAGGACAATGGAGGTATTCAAACTAAACAAGGTGATTGAAAATGAAAAGCTAGATCTGGAAATGGCCATAGCTAAACTCAAAGAAGCAAAAGAACATCTTTCCCAATCCCTAAGAAGAAGGAAGGAACTTGCAAATCAGATGAATGATCAGAATTACATTGAAGAAAAGATTGAAGATCTTTTTCCCTCAAATAACTCAGATGAAGCAAACAATGCTATCAAAGAACTCCTAGAAAAGAATGGGTCTCTGCAGGAAGAAGTGAGAAAATTGAAAAGAGAACAAGAGTTACACTCTACAAGATTCTGTGAGATCTTGGAACAAAGAAACAAGTTGAAAGATGAATTAGATGGAAGAAACATTGAAGTCCAAAATAAAACCCTTCAGCTAGAAAACCTAATTGATCAGATCTCTCATACAAATGAAGAAATTCTAAATCTAAGATCAGAAATAGAAAGCACAAGAGAAGAACTAAGATCTGAAAAGGAAATCAATCTAAGATTGGTGGATGACCTAAACACTGAAAAACAAATCAATGAAGGAATGCTAAAAAGTCAAGAAGACCTGAATCAGCTGTATGAGCGAAATCTTCATAGGCAAAAAGGAAAAGCAGGACTTGGATACAAAGGAGAAGGTGAATCCTCTAAGCAAGGTACTCAAAGAAATCAAAAACCTACTTGTAATCATTGTGGTAAAATAGGACATACTTCAAATAAATGTTGGAATAATGAAAAAATAGAATTCAATGGAAAATGTTATAGCTGCAATCAACCTGGTCACAAAGAAAATGAATGCAGGGAAAAACCTAGATTCAGAGGTAATTGTCACAAGTGCAACAAACAAGGTCACAAGGCATCCGAGTGCAGATCCAAGACATTTAATCCAATAGAACAAATTGTGAAAGCAATGTTTGGATGGGACTACAACACCTGGTGTAGATGTCATTACTATGGAGAATATGGACACATTGGCATGAATTGCATAAAACATCATCTAAGGAAAAGAGATACTACCGTAAGATGTTTCAAATGCACTAAACTCGGTCACATAGCCAGAAACTGCATGAATGCTAGTGAAATTGAAGAAGGAAAGAAGAATGAAGCAACTAAGGTCAGGAAACAGGTGAGACAAAAATGGATTCCTAAAGCTACCGAGCAATCCAGTCCAAGTAATGGAATGGATGGCTCTACCGACTCAAACTAAATTTCCAAGGAAGCACTGGAACTGTATTCTCATAGACCAATCTCAAGCAGTTCCAGAACCAAAAAAAAAAAAGAAAAAGGATCTAAATCAGCATGCAAGATGCAGTGAGATCACAGGGAGGTCGGTATCAGTCTTCACCGAGCAAGGTCGGTATCAGTCTTTACCGAGCAAGGTCGGTACCTGTCGTTACCGAGCAAGGTCGGTACCCGTCTTTACCGAGCGAGGTCGGAGCAATATGAATTCCTGAGTTCACCGAGTTGTGAAGTCTTTACCGAGTAATTAATTCTTAATGGGTGACAGTCTGTCAGAATTCATACCCTAATTTGAAATGAGCATTAATGACAGAGTTGTAAACAAAAAGCAAGTAATCGAACTCATTCTTCACCGCGAACCTTTAGCACTTTGAGAGCAGAAAATTTCAAGAGCAACCCAACGATTCAATACTTTTTCGAGAGGAATTTTCTGTGAGCTACCATGGCATCATCTAGCACTTCAGTAAAGAAAGGATCTGATATGTTAGTCCAAGGGGAGTGGAAAGCACCAGATTTCAAGATCGTGCCCGCAATTGCAGCAGCCCTAGATCCGAACGGAGCTCAATCTCAGATTCCTCCTAAGGTACTGCTTATTAACGATATCCACAATCATTTCAACTGTTCTATTCATGAAATGGGGAACCTAGAACTAGATATTGTGTGTGAGGAACTATGTGTGGATGGTACTCTGAAACCCAAGCACAAACATCTGGAAGATAAAGGTTTAGTTCACATTGCACATCTACCTCGAAACTTTCAAGATAAATGGGTTAGATATATTCTCAGCTGAGTACATGATGGCAAGATTTGGCTTGAGCAACCTATTGAGATTACAAAGAAGATGATTCATCAAGTCACCGGTCTTCCCATGTTGAACAAAGCTAAAACTACCAAAACCCTAGGTCGGACGGAACTAGAGAAGAAAACCCTAGCCGAGTGGGACGGTAGAGGCATGAAAGTTAGCAGCATTACCGATGCTGAACTGAAGTTTGGTACACACATCATTGCCCATAAGATTTATAGTTCTAGTCGACAGAACAGTGTCTCCTGTGAAGCCATTGACCTAGCATACAAAGTTGTCAAGAATAACTTGACATTTGACCTAGCAGACTTATTGTTAAAGCAGTTTAACAAAAACATGGAAAGCATTAAAACTTCCAAGAACAATCCATGTAAGTTTGGATCCTTGTTGGTCTGTTTATTCTTCTATGTTCTGAAATTCTTCCCTTCTAAAGGAAAAGTTGCATGGAGAAAAGATGTGCCAGTCCTCTATGAAATAAATGAATACATCTCAGAAATGGGTGAGAATTTTGAAAGCATCATGGACAATTATTTTGAGTCTTTCAAAGAGAAAATGAATGACAGATTCTGGATTCCATAGAAGTTGGTGGAAGATTACAAAGACGACATTTGTTTTATGGTGGATTGTGATAATGTGTATATTCAAGCAGTTAAACCGAGGACTGTATATGTAAAACCTCTTCCTTATGAGGTAAATATTGATGAAACCAAGGATATCATTGAAGCTCTTCTTAATCAGCCTGTCAATCCCAAAGCTCCATATTTTGGAACATATGATGAAGCTAAGGTGAGAATTGAACTAAGCATAAAGCTTCCATAGGCGGTAAACAAAGGAAAGAAGAGAATAGCCAAAATGCAAATGATAACCGAGGACAAAGAAGAAAAAGATGAAGAAGAAGAAGAAAAGGATGAGAAAATAGAGGAACCAGAACCGGCAAAGAAGAAAGGAAAGGTATTTATTACTAAGGCACCTAAGCCTCCTACTGCTGTATTTACAAGAAGAAATACAAGAGGCAAGGCAGACAAGGCAGAAAAGGCAGATAAAGACATAGTATTCAAAAGGCCTCCTCTAAACCTTCAAGAAAAGCTCAAACTCTTTAGAGACGGATCAGGATCTGGAGTAAGTAACATAAAATCCTTAAGATATGAAACCAGATCGGAAACAGAACAGAAGGAAATAGAAGATGCTGTTATTGAGAAGATGGGACAGTGGAAATACTCTCCTGAAGAAATTGCCCCACAGGTTCCAGCAGTTCTATTGAATCCAATAAAAATGAGATGGAGCAATGCAAGGAAAACTGTGATAGATATATTTGGTCTAAACCTGAGACAGTTGATGCTGAGCTTGAAAAATGATGAAGTAAAGAAAGCATTAAAAGAAAATGAAAATAAGATGACATTGAAGTTCAATACTTGTTTGATTTTGATCAACAATATTGAATCGGTTGTGAAGGCTGCAAATGCTACATGGAAGAACATATACCACCTTCACCAACTGAGTATTGAAACAATCATAATAAAAGATATTGAAGATGACAGTGATGAACAAGAAGAAGACACTGAGGTAGATGATACTGTGAGGATAGCAGTAGAAGTCATTGCATCCCTTCCTACCTCTCCAGTGAAAGTTTCTACATCCAGCCCGGAGACACCTTCAAGCATGGTTGTGACAACTTCCACATTTGTCCAATCATCCATAGCAACAACAGAAGCAGCTACCATTTCTTCTACCGAGTTGCAGTCTCCTGCACCATCAAGTTTTCCAGCAGTAAGTTTTCCAGTTTTTGAATCTTCAAGTATATTAAGTTCTCCAGTAGAAAGTATGCCAGTATCTATAGCCAGCCCTACTTTATCTACTGTCACTACTACCAAAGCATTAAGTATAGATAAGCCTAAGGCTCTACCGAGTATAAAATTTTTGGGTAAAAATATAGTAGAGGATATAGACCTAGATGAAGAGATAGAGATTCCTACATTAGATTTTGCAAATCTATCAGCGGACCAGATGCAAAATATAGGTGAGATCCTCCAAAGAAAAGCAAAACAAAAGAAACTTAAAGAGGAGAGAGACAAGGAGTATCAAATCATTAAGGATGGTAAGGACATTTTGTCTGATGCATTAGGCATTAAAGTAGACTCCTCCCAGCATGTTTTGTTACAGCTAGCAGAAGCAGTTGAGAAATACAATGAGGATTCATCCGGGACAGAAAAGTTAGTTGAAAGAACCGAGAAGAGATTCAACAATAAAGTTCTTGAGCACATTGCTCAGCACATAGCTATTAACCAAGTGGAATTGTCTTCAGTTTTGTCTAACATTGAATCTATCTATTCGAATGCTACCTCTCTTTTGGCCAGACTGTGCAACATTGCCGAGTTCACAAATGATATTAAGGATAAAATGAATAAAATGGATGAGGATGTGAAGATTAGCATACAGAAGCTACAACTTGAACCAAGTTCAAGCTCTGCTCATCACATGAAAATCTCACACCTATCACATATGCAGTCTGATCTACTGAAAGAAGACACAGGGATCCGGTCCACACTGCTAGACATCCAACACATGATCCTTCCCATCATGAATACAATGTTTAAGCACATTGAACATTCCAAAACATTGATTCATGACAATCAGTTCTCTATAGTAGATCACATGATTGAACTCTCTGCAGAAGTCCAAATTGCTATACAAACATGTAAAATTCTGCAAGAAAGTTGGGACAGAACCCTGGCACTAATAATGAAGGTACATTTTGATTTTCTATCAAATTTTGGATTCTCTCTGTAAATAACTTGTATATGCACCTTTGGCATTATCGTCAAAAAGGGGGAGATATGTATAGAAGGAGAGATATGTATAGAAGAAGATTTATATAGAAACAGTTAGCACATTGAAAGGGAGAGACAATGTATAAAGCCCTATAACAAAGACAAATTTTGAAAAATCAAAATAAGACTCAGCATGATTCATGTATATAAGTTTTGACCAATAAGTGTTTTTGTCACTAATGCCAAAGGGGGAGATTGTTGGCATTAAGCAGAATTGCCACTAGTGACAACACTTATTTGCGTTCACAGTGCAAACCGAGCAGACAGTGCAAACCGAGCAGACAGTGCAAACCGAGTAGACAGTGCAAACTGAGAAAATAGTGCAAACCGAGCAGACAGTGCAAACCGAGCAGACAGTGCAAACTGAGCAAACAGTGCAAACCGAGCAGACAGTGCAAACCGAGCAGACAGTGCAAACCGAGCAGACAGTGCAAACTGAGGAAGTTAGTACAAACCGAACAGGACAATGTAAACCGAGTAACATCATGTCTACCGAGTCACCAGTATTTACTGAGTTCAAAACCTACCGAGTGATTAGTATGAACCGTGCCTTCACTTCTACCGAGTGCATGACGATGCCGAGTAATGCAGTGGACGCCGAGTATCAGAAAGTCACCGAGTCAGTTTGCAAGAACCGAGTAATCATACTTGGGCCGACTCAGTAGCACTTATGTTTATTTGTCAAGCCGACTGTGTAATTGTGATTGTAATTAATTGTTTAAGACTTGTATATAAACAATGTTGTAAAATGTCAAGATGTATGAATGAAGAAGAATATATGTGAAATAGAAAGAAAGATAGAGATAAGCGAATTACAGAAGGCTTCAGAAGTATAAGGATCAGCAAAGACAAATTCATCACAGAAGGTGATCAGTACATCAACGAATCTCAATCAGCAATCCAGTTGCAAAGCCAGAGATCTACTGTTTCATTCTAACAGGTGAATCAGTACTAAATCCTTTAACCGGGTAGACTTAACAGTCTTTTGTAAATCTCTTTACCGAGTGCATACTTCATTGTATGTTTGTAAATCTTTTAACAGGGTGGATTTAGCAATCCTTATTGCTCCTAACAGGGCAGATCATCAGAAGTGATCAAATTGTAAGCCTTAACCGGCCAACTTTATTCTGCAGTATTAAAGCTTTGTGGGTTTCATCCCCACCCCAGTTTTACTTTCTTTTGGAAGGTTTCTGGGTAACCAAATCTATGTGTCATTATTGAGAATGCTTTTAAGTTTCATGCTTTCTGTATGCAAAAGGTTAAAAGTGAATTACATGTTAATACTTTAGTAATTGTAAGAAAATTTGGAGTTACTGATTCACCCCTCCCCTCTCAGTAACTCGGTTAATTCCTGAATATTTCCAACATCACCTAGTAGGTAGTTTGCTTTCAAGTCTTTTCCCTTTCATGCATTCCTTCTATCCCTTTCCCTCAAAAGATTTACTTTTCCTATCAAAGAAGCAAATTAAGGTGATTATCCAAGAGGAACCAGCCTAGAACCTGGAGGTCTCATCTTAGTTAGCATAGGTCCTACACCTGGAGATGATTCCCATGTTATACTAGGTTATCAAGACTACGAGAGCTTGAAACAAGGGTGCAAACTTAGTGTATAACAATTCTAGCACGCCCGGTGGGACAAGAAGTTTATTCAAATTCAAATTATGTTATCTCTAATATATAGATTGCATAATAAAAACTTGTAAAAGATTGTTCTATCAAGTATATTTGGTGACTCCACTGATTTCAAAGGTCCAGGCCAAGCTTGTTCAAAGTTTATGAGAAAGATTGAGACTAGAAGCTCAAAGCCTACTAAATTTGTAGAGTTTCCCTCAAAAAGAAGTCATAAGAGAATAACAACTCAAAGAACATCCCCTGTAAGGAGAGTTCAGTGTACACCTCTTGATACTTCAAAAAGGAGACCTTTTCCCTTTCATTCCAGAAGAAGATGCACATCTCTAACTAGAGATCTAGAGGAGGATTCAAATCCAGCAGCAAATACAACCCACATAGTTGTCAATCTTTAGATCATAGCCCCTACAATGGAAAGATAGTTTGCTTTTGCACCTTTCAACCATGGAAGTCCATTGACTTTTGTTGTATATCATGATGTACCCTTTGTGGCACTAAAGGGCTTACCTGATTTCATGGGTGAAGGGTAGACAACTACTTTTGAGCACATAAGAGATGTGAACACCATCTGCAGCATACACAACATAAGCCAGGAAGATGTGGCCACCAAATTATTAGTAGCCTCTCTAAAAGGTAAAGCTCTTGAATGGTTTAGAACTTTAAGTATTGGCTCCATTACTTCATGGGATGAGTTAGGGGATGCATTAAGTAAGCATTTTGAGGATTAATCAGATAAATTGTCTCTGGTAGAGTAGTTGACAACCATTAAGAGAGACCCTCAAGAGCAAATGACAGATTACAATAGTAGATTCCTCAAAACATGGAATAGAATTCCAGTATCAGTAAGACTATTAGCTGAACATGCTTTCCTATATTATTTTCAAAGTTTGAATGGTCAAATCTCTATCATGATCCAGTCTATGGGTGGTACTTCTTTACCCCAGGCTTTTGACATAGCTATCAGGGCTGAAAATTGTTTGATCCAAGCAGGCATGATACAAAGAAGGCCACTCATGCCCATTTTTCCCATCCTTCAACCCATTGCACCTGCACAAGTACCCCCATTTACCCCTATTCCCACCATATTAGCACCTCAGGCTAGTACTAGTGGCTAGGAGCCAATAGCTAGTTTCTCTCAAGAGTTATAAGAGATAAAGAATAGCCAACAAAGCAGTCAGCAAGAGATGACAACCTTGTTGCAGACCTTAACTAAAGAGGTCTCAAATTTGAAGAGGCAAGGTCAAGGAATCAGACCACCCTTTTAGCCACAAGGCCAAGGTCCTAATCAACAATATTATAATCAAGGATAGACTTACCAACAAAATAGGCCACCATACCAAGGAGGCTATTAAGGACAAAAACAAAATTTTAATCAAAGACCATTCCAACCATATAACCCTGCACCTCTTAATTCTGCAAATCTAGTAAGGGGTATGGTTCCTAGTCAAAATAATATGGCCATGGAGAATGAATGGTTCTTTCCTTGTAATCAGCCTCATAACCAGGCTACGTATTCAAATGGATGGATGAACCAAGCCCTAATGGTTCAAAATGCCTCACATGCTCAATCAGAGGCTTCATCTAGTGGCTCAGTTCCTCAACAAGAATCACAAGAGAATGAGACTGCTCTTTTCAATTGGGAGAAACCAGAATTCAATGGAGTCAATGATGAAGTTTCCTTTGTTGCCTATACAAGAGCAAAGAGTAGAGCTCAAGACATGGAGTGAGCAGATTCTAGTGCCAAAGCTACTACATCAGTAGATTCTAGTGCCAAAGCTACTACCATCACACTTAAGGAGACTCTTGCCATTACAAGTAAAGAGGTTCAGACTTTCAAAGAAGTGGAGCCCATCATAATGAAAGCACAAAAAAGAGTACATAGTGTAACACATTTTAATATTGTAGACAACATGAAGAAGGTGAATGCCACCATGTCTATGTGGGACTCTCTGGCTATTCTGGGGCAATCTAAAATTTTGAAAAAGGCCATAATTAAGGTAGCAACTCCTCAACCTACAAAAGAAGCTACAAGGCTAGTGTTGGTTAATACTGATCAAGAAAAGGAGGCTCCAAGTAGCAACTCCAAGGCCAATGCCATGCAAGGTAGGAATTCAAAGCCACCTCCATTTTATGTATCTCTAATCATTGGAAAATCTTTAGTGCATAATTGTATGGTAGATAGTGGAGCTACTAGCACTGTAATGCCCAAGAAAGTAGCTGACCAATTAGGACTAAAATATGAGCCCTTTCAAAAGAAGGTTACCCAACTTGATGGATACTCAGTCAATACTATAGGTGTGGCCAAGGATACCAGTCTAATCCTACATGCTAGTCCTAATTTCTCCATCCTCCTTGATATATATATCATAGATCTCCCTGCATTATTTGCTATATGTCTATCAAGGGAGTTTATAGCCAAGATAGGAGGTTACCTATCTTCTGATTGGTCTCACATGCTATTCCATACAAGGTATGGGACCAAGGTCACCATTAAGTTAGAACCATTGGAAGTACACCATATAGAACCATATGTGTCCAATACCATCAATGTAAATTGCCCTATATTTGATAACAGTGACTTCCAAACCATTGGAGAAGCAGACACTAAGATAGAGAATATCCCTAATATTCTACTAGATGAAAGAGCTTCAGAGGCCCAAGAAAATCTAATCTAGGATTTTGGTTTGGGAAGTTATGTAATACAAGAAAGTGGAGCCATAGAACCAAGCCTTCTCAAAGAAGACACTGATTCAGAGGATCAAAATAATCAGGTTTGGGAACTATTTTTTGATGGAGCTAGAAGTAGACATTGTTTTGGTGGTGGTGCTATGCTAGTGTCCCCAAAGGGAGAAAGGTGTTACACTACCTTTAGATTCAGTTTCTCTTGCACTAGCAACACTGCAGAGTATGAAAGCCTTGTGAATGGACTAGAGTGGGCTAGAAAAAGAGGGCTTAAGGCCTTAAAAGTTTATGGTGACAGTGAGTTAGTTGTCAGCCAAGTTATAGGGATAAGTGCAACCAAGAATGACACTTTGAAAGCATACAAGCATAGAGTTTCGGATGCAATTGAATATTTTTGTGCTTTCAATATTGTTGCTATCCCTAGGAAGCTAAATCAAAATGTAGATAGATTAGCTGTTGTTGGATCTTAGTATGACATTCCAAATAGCATTTCAAATGAGGTAGATCAACAGCATATCAAAGTGATTGTCAGACCCTCTATTCTTGATAATGATGTCAATTGGCAGGTGTTTGACAATGATGAACAAATTTTGCAATTCTTGTTTGAAGAGGATGTCTTTTCAAGACATAATCAAGAGAGATTATCACAAAATTATGGTGATCAAGTGATACAACTGAAGTCCAATAAGATGCCTAGAGGTCTTGTTACCTTAGAGACTATCTTCAACAAGGATGATGAAGTTAAAAAAAACAAAGCTGGCCTGGTAGTCCAACAAGAACATTGTGTTGAATTAGAGTTGGAACCAAGTAAGAGCTTACAATTTGGAAAAGTGAATTCTGATGCAGAGAAGCAGGCTTACACTCAACTTTTTAAAGAATTCAGTGATGTTTTTGCATGGCAATATGAAGACCTTAAAGGTTTTAACCCAGCCCTTGCTCAGCACGCTATTGAATTGGAACCAAATGCCAAACTAGTAAGGTAAAAGCAAAGGCCTATTAATCCCAAGCTTGAGCCACTTATGCATAAAGAAGTACTCAAATTAATAGAAAGTGGTATCATCTACCCCATCAAGCATACTAGTTGGGTTTCCAACCTTGTTCTTGTCAGGAAGAAGAATGGGGAGTTGAGGTTATGTGTTGACTTCAGGGATCTTAACAGGGCCTCCTTGAAAGACCGCCATCAATTGCCCTCTATGGAAAAAATTTTACAATGTGTCTCTGGATCTAAGAGATTTTGATTATTGGATGGCTATTCAGGATACAATCAGATCCTGGTTAATGAAGAGGATCAATATAAGACTGCATTTACAACCAAGTGGGGAACCATGGCTTATCAAAAGATGCTCTTTGGTTTGTCAAATGCAGGTGCTACATTTCAAAAGGCAATGGATATGGCCTTTAAAAGCCTCATGTACAAGTTTGTGTTGGTCTACTTGGATGACATAACTATCTATTCAAAGCATGCAACGGACCATATCAAACATTTGAGGAAGATCTTTGAAAGATGTAGAGAATTTGGGATATCTCTTAATGCCAAGAAATGTGTGTTTGCAGTTCATGAAGGAAAATTGTTGGGATATGTAGTATCCAAAGAAGGGATCATAGTAGATCCTAAGAGAATTGCAGCCATCTTAGAGCTACCCCTACCACATCATAAGAAAAGTCTCCAATCTTTCATAGGAAAGATTAACTTTGTTAGGAGGTTCTTGCCTAATATTGTAGATTTATTAAAGCCTTTGATAGCCATGTTAAAGAAGAGTTCAGCTTTTAGTTGGATCAAAGAAGGGAAAGTCAATTTCCAAGCTATCAAAGAGGCCTTAACAGAAGCTCCTACCCTATTAAACCCAAATTTCAGTAAGGATTTTATCCTTTATACTTGTGGAGGGCATGATGCCATATCTGCAATGTTGACTCAAGAAAATTTAGATGGATTGGAGTAGCCTATTGCTTTCTTTAGCAAAGGTTTAGAAGAGTATGAACAGAGATAATATTTTATAGAAAAACATGTACTTGTTGTGGTAAAGAGCCTTCAAAAGTTTAGATATCTATTGACCCATAGCAAGGTACACTTGAAAATTACTCATCCAAGTGTCAAAGAACTTTTGCTCTCTAAAGACCTAAATGAGAAAAGAGTTGGTTGGATCACCAAGGTGATGGAATATGACATTGATATCCAAACCACCAAGCTAGTTAAAGGAAGAGGTCTTTGTGAACATTTGGTAGAGGATGAAAGCTCAAAGAAATCAAAGCAAATAGATGCATCTTTGGTGGTGCATTCTACAGAAGAACAAGCCAAGGCAACAAGTTGGTTGCCTAATATGATCAATTATTTGAAGATAGGACAATGTCCTGTAGGTTTGGATTCAGTAAAAAGGATGTATTATAGATTGCAATCTATTCCTTTTATATTGATAGATAAAGTTCTTTTCAGAAAGGATCACAATGGTTTCCTTTTAAGATGCATAGATTCAAAAAAGATAGCAGATATCCTATTTGAGTTTCATGATGGACCTTCTAGAGGTCATTTTCCTCCTAAGACTACTGCTTTTAAGATCATGAGGGCCGGATGCTATTGGCCATCTATCTTTAAGAATAGTCATGATTATGTGAGAAAATGTATCAAATGTGCTATGTTTGCAGAAAAAGAAAGGCTTGTAGCCTTGCCCCTACAACCAGTCAGAATAGAGCAACCTTTCATGAAGTGGGGCATAGACTTTATTAGTGTGATCAATCCTCCATCTAGTGCAGGCCATAAATGGATAATCACTACAATAGATTACTTCACCAGATGGATAGAGGCAGTTTCCTTGAAAGAATCAAATGAGAGTGATGTATTAAATTTTTATGATGATATAATCCATAGATTTGGCACTCCAGACTCGATAATATTAGATAATGCATTGGCATTCACAGGCCTCAAAGTCTTGGAATGGGCAATCAGGAATGGCATTTATTTGAATACAAGCTCAAATTATTATCCCTAGGGTAATGGCCTAGCAGAATCAACAAACAAGAACTTGATTAGGATAATCAAGAAGACCCTACAAGATAACCAAAGGAGTTGGCATACTAAGTTGAAGTCTACCTTATGGTTAGACAAGATTACCCCAAAGAAGATCATTGGGAATTCTCCTTATATGTTAGTGTATGGGAGAGAGGCTAAGTTGTCCATTTCAACTGAATTACCAGCCCTGGACTTAGCTACTCAATATGCCCTATTTGAAGAAGGAGATCCTTTACAAATTAGGTATGCTCAGCTCATGGAGTCAGAAGAACTCAAAGAGAAATCCATGAAAGATATGGAGTTTCACCAGATTCAGATAAAAAGAAGCTCTGATAAAAGAGCCAGGATCAGAAATTTCAAGGTTGGGGATGTAGTCCTCAAATGGGATGAGTTCAAATCCAGACCTGGTAGACATACAAAGTTTGATTCATTCTGGGGTGGACCATTTTTTATAATAGAGTGCAAGGGACCTAATTATTTTCAGCTATCAACTCTTGAAAGAGTTGCCTTGCCAATCTCAGTGAATGGTTTCCACTTGAAGCCCTGCTTTGAGGTTAATCCCTCTCTATAAATTCTTGTAAATATGTTTTTGTGCTTTCTTTCCCTATTTTCTAGGTTAGTTTCCTACTTTCCAAGAAGTGTCTGTGCACAAGTTTGTCTTGCTGGTTCAGTTTTTCCCTCTGTCAAGTTTTGTGTTCCTCAGATTGACCCCATGCCCAATGAATTTTTGTTAAGGCCATTGGTTTTCCATGTCTAGCAGGCTGACATCAACAGAAATCACCAAAATGTTACCCTAATTTTCATATGCATGCAAATTTGGCTAATATCTATCCTAGGATCTCTATTTTTACCTCGTCAAGTGTCCCTAAAATTTTCATGGATTTATGTCCTATTCTCTGGCCTCTACAAATTGTTTTATTCCCTGGTCTGTAGTCAAAAGGTTTGAAAATGTAGCCGTTGTGCAAAAAACACTAAGAAAACCCCTGCGACCTTTTCTATTTTCACCGTTACCTTTTCGGCCACTTAAATCCTTAAAATGTACGTGCCCTTTAAGTGTGACCACCTTCATGTGTTAAGTCTCTAGGTTGTCAGGCGGGGTCCCTTTTAATATTTCCTACAAAAGCCTGGGTCTTCCCAGCAAATATTTCCTGCCGAACTTCCCTTTTAACTTGTGGTTGTCGCATGTTTGCAAGGAATATTCTTTTCCCTTCCGATCATGTGATAGGGTGACACCTGTCTGGGCGGGCCCTTTCTTCTTTTCAACTGTTAGCACTTCATCTCAGTGGGTCCACTGCCATGTCATCTGAGCTGTGCAATTTTGATTGGTCAGAGACTTGTGATTCGACGCCATGTCAGGGCAGGCCCGGTGGTTGTTAGTCGATGTTGATCTAACAGATGTCAAATGATCCGAAGGAGCTTTTTTAACACATGCGATCATGCGACAACCATTGATCT
>BSBK01013742.1:0-17500 GCA_027943335.1 Chamaecyparis obtusa | reverse complement strand
AGAAGTTTTGTTGGTCATCTTGTATACTCAGAATTGATAAATGTTTAAATTTTGATATTCTTTAAAATGTTGATGATATATTTATTTCTAAAAATAAAAAAACATTAATTCAAGAACTTAAATTTTTATTTTTTTTCTTATACATCAATGGAGTAGAATATATAGTTCTAATGCATTCTTGCAAGAAAATAATTTGGTTGAATAAGTTAAGTTATAATTTTGGCTATAAGAGTCAAATTATGGTAAAATGTGATGCATAGTGGGTAATTATAATGAGTAAGAGCCATGTGTGTCTTGCCTAAACATAACGTTGACCCTCACAATAACCTTAATAATTAAATTTTGTAGCTCTATTTGAATCTTTATGAAACCATAATTACATACAAACCCCAATCCTAACTTCAACTTTAACTTATAATCCAAACCTTACTATTAACCTTAATTAAATCCTATTCATAATTTTAATCTTAGTGAAACCCTAACCCATACTCTAATTGAACCATAATCATAGCCTAATCCAAATTTGATATCTTAATCCTAAACTCAATCCTAAATTTTACTCTAAAATATTAACCTTAACACTAGTATAACAATAATCTTAAACTTAAATTAAATGAACCATAATTATACCGAACCCCATCTTACTCAAACCATATTTAGAAGTAACCCTAAACTAATTAAACCCTAACCTTTATAACAGAAAAGAATACTTGAAAGGTACTTTAATCATTTTCCCAAACTAAAAAAACTGAAAACACCAGATATTGAAGTCAACACAACCACCCATCTTGCTGCGTATTTCCACTATCTATTGAAGAGGTAAGAACGATGGGCGTTGTACCTGGATTGATTCTGTTTCGTAACCTACAAACTATTTTGAATGTTGAATTTTCCCACTCCTCAATAATTAAAATCAACCGTAAACCTTTGTAGGGTACTTCAACTCTTTGGAAATGAGAGCGTCATCAATCTCGGCGTGTGAGTCTTAAATAGAAAATTGAATAAGCAGGGGAGATTCCGCGGCCAAAAACTTCTCGAAACGTTGCCATGGACAAATACGAAGAAATTTAATGGGTGTCCGTATTGGTAAGGCAAATTTGATTACAGTCGTCGCAAAACTCTGTTACCTAGTGAATTCCCAATGTTGTGTTGTCACCCAAATGGCACCATAGCCTAGCTGGCTTTTTCCCAGACAAAACCCATATTCGCTAGAATCAACGAATAGAAATTGGAAATCACCTGGCCAGCTTTAATTTCTATGTGCTAGAAATCTGTTTATTGGGTCTGGGAAAGGTAGAAATTTGAAAAGCAAAAATGGACGGTTGTGCTGCACCGGCATAGAAAATAGGCGCCCAATTTTCTCTCTCCTTGTCTATGCACTTAGAGTTGGGAGCTCTATAAAATGGTCTGATTCTCACTCTTATTTGCATCCGCATGTACTGCTCGCTTTTTGCCTTTTAAGGTCTTACTACTCTGCATTGTCATTTTCCTTTGTGCAATGGGGAGTCATAGTGGGGAGTGGGAGATCTGGAGGAAGTTGGTGGGTCTATGCCATTCTTCTCTTCGTTAAGGATGGACGTGGGTACATGCTACACAACCCGGATCACATGATCTTTTCTGCATGGCCGCTCTACGTCGCAATTCTGCTCGTGGCATCCTGCGCCGTGTGGTTGCATGGTTGAGCCCGGGAGGATCTGCGTGGGCGGCCAAAAAGAGGGGCGGCGCCGCCATTCCTGGGCCTAGAGGGCTTTCCCATCATAGGAAGCCTTATTGATATGAGCCGTGGTCTTGCCCATCGCAGGCTCGCTCAGCTGGCTCGTATTCATGGTGCGAAAAAGCTGATGGTCTTCAGCTTAGGCTCCATTCCGCCGTCATAACATCTGATCCCGAGGTGGCTCGAGAGTTGCTCAGCTCTGTGAATTTCTCAGATATTGCAATCCCCCCAGCAGCTCATGTTCGGGCGAGCGATTGGCTTTGCTCCAAATGGTGAATACTGGAGAATGCTCCACCGGATTTCCGCCACCCATCTCTTCGCTCCCCGCAGGATGTCACAACCTGTATTCTTATGGTTGAGTTAATTCCTTAAATTTTGGGTTTAGTTGCGATAAAGATGGAAGACGTGTCCAGTATATTTATTTTTTAGGTGC
The DNA here is from genome assembly GCA_027943335.1 of Chamaecyparis obtusa. NCBI lineage: Eukaryota > Viridiplantae > Streptophyta > Pinopsida > Cupressales > Cupressaceae > Chamaecyparis > Chamaecyparis obtusa. The sequence continues at coordinate 15,353 of BSBK01013742.1, read as the reverse complement.
AAGCGGGAGAAGTTTTGAAGCCACGATGAGTAGTGGTGTTAAATTTGGAACCATCAAATGAAATTTGGTTATCATGCATTAGAAAACGGTTTTTCTAGGAGGAGGTGTTTAAAAAAAAAAAAAAAGGAAGTGGGGAAGAGAGCAACGATACCAGAGGAAACGGGAGGAGAAGTTTAAAAAGACTCCCAACTTGTTGCAGGTTCCTAAGATTCTTCTTTTTCCTTTTAAGTTTGGGAAGATAAATCTGTATGTTATTGTTTTAAACGTAGAGTTGGGGCTTTCATGTGTAATGCTTGTCCTTCCTGCATACTGATTTTATTGGCTTTTTCATACCATGACTTAAGACTCTGGCCGTTGGTCTGTGTGTTTGAAATGGCATCATTTGCAGTTACAGTTTGAGATAGCAGTTTTATCATATATATCTAGATGCTTTCAGGCCAATTTTTAGCTAAAGGTTTAAGATAGCTGTAGCTTGCATCTTCACTTCGCATATTCAATTACATTTTCTAGAATTTTCTATGCGTATTGCATTCTAGGAGTCATTACCTCTTCGAGGCATTCTGTTTAGGCTCTTTGTCTCCGCAATGGTCCAGGTCATCCACAATGGCTATAATTCAGATTTTGTCCTCTGAAGCTAAGCCGTATTTGGGAAATTGTGTGCTTTTAACCTTGTCCTTCAACCGATCCCACAAATGTCCTGAATATTTTTCCTAGTAATTAAAGAAATATAAAGTAGGGTTCCATTCCAATCTGCTTCTTCAAAAATTGAATGTCTGAAATAACCTTCTGCTGATAGCCCAACTGTTTTGTTTAAACTGAAAGAATCTAAATAAAAAGGAGAATCAGGAGCAATCACTGGGAGCAGTTCTGAGGGTTTTAACCATAAGATTCCTGTGTTGGGAACGAGGCCAAACCTTAATCCCTGCTTGTCTTAGAGTTTCTATTGTTTCTGGAACACCTTGTTGCAAGTTCATGGTCACTGGAACTATAATTGAATGGGCTATATGATCCTATACAACTTCTACAGAAATGTTGTATATGTTATGATGCTTTTCTGGTATATATTGTACACAGCATTCACTGCACAAAGTGCTATAAATGAATGAAGTGGTAATTTATACTCTATAATCTATACCGCAGTGCCAACTATAGTTTTAGGCATTTGGACAAAGACTTAAGTGACAAGACTTAATTTCGCCATCCCAAATTATTTACAGCTAGGCATAGGGAGGAAGTATATAATGTACATCTTTTCTGGCTCACAGTGCTGGACACATTGTGGCAAAGTCTTGTTATTGTATATGTTCCTTACCTTGCATACAGGCACAGAACAATTGACAGAGGCATTCTAGTTCTCAGTTCCCTTCTTACCAGTCATTGTGAGTCTGGTTATTCTTCACTTTTGTTGTAACTAGCTTCGTTACTAATGTATCCAGTAGGTAAGAGATGTAGCTTGTGGCCTATACACTGGTGATACTTGTACTTCTTACATCTTTGTAAGTTTGATATAATGCTCTAATTTAGAACCTTATTTTGTGTTTGTGAACAAAAATTCAGAGTGGAAAACCTGTCCGTTTTATCTGTTCTTTGAAACCGGAAGAACTCCACTGTAAAAAGAATTATATAGTTGCCATACAAGCTGTGCTGTCTTGAATTGAGAACTTTGTCCTGTTTTACTACTTCAAAATACAGTATACTTCATTGTCCTATTGCTGTTGTTGAAGATTCTATGATATCTGAGTCAAGTAAAAGCCTTTTAGAATTGGAAGGAGTTTCATTTTTTTAAAAACTCTTTGTATTTCCGTTTATTGCATTTTGATAGAGCAAAGATAGAACCTTTATCATTCAACAATACAAATTGATATGTTTAAAAGCTCAAGGTTAAATGTCTGATTTTTACTGGTTATGTAGAACCAGGAGGAGTATTTTCCTTGCCTTTTAAGACTACTTAAGTGTTTCATTAGAGAATTTATTTGTTGGAGCCGAGCTCCACCATGAATTTTCAAGGTTGGCAATTAAGTTATTGTATAATTTAGTGATTAAGTTGTATACCCTGCTGCTGAAAACCTTTATAATTGAACTGGGATTTGGCTTTTGGAGAATTAAGAACTAGTAATTAGTAATTAACCTTGCTTTGGTCAACTTTTGAAAGCATGGATTTTATATCAGATATCTTATCTATTTATTTTAATGATTTGCATGTCAGCACTTTTAGGCTGGCCAAAATCAGTGGCAACCACAATTGGCAAATCCCCTTTCTTCCAGCATGAACAACAACAATTAATTCAACTTAGATATTGACATTGAAAACTAATAATTGGAGGAATGATCATAGTAATGAAATAGATAGTTTGATTATGGTTAGTAAACTAAGGAAAGACCATGCCTATGTGTAAGCTTATTTTGATTGCTTAAACATTGAGTGCTTATGCATAGATAAATACTATGTATGACTGAATGGCTTTGCAATATATGGCCATTACCTATATCAATACAAAGTGTGTACTCTTGGAGATTACGATTAAATTGTATACCAGATAAAATACGAGGTAAACAATATTTGCATGTTGCTAAGGTATCCCAGAATGTTTGTTGTGTTTCTTGTGCTTGAGAAATAAAAGGTCCTATTGAAGGGAATGCTTATATATATGCGCTTGGAAATCTTTACATGTATTATGCGATTATGTTACTTATTGAAAGCATGGATGATGGAAAAGTTAGCTTAGCCTTGTGTTTTAATTTGAACTGAGCATGTTCTTTATATTGGTTAGATACAAAAAGTGGTAAAATATTCTTGTGTTTTCCTTTCATCATGGGTTAAATTGGGAGAATATTTACTTTCTTACATGAAATGACCCAGGAGGAGTTGAACATAATTTTTCATAGCTAAACCAAGGATGATGCTTAAGTTAACATATGTATGACATGTGCTTATTATGTGTCCATGGTTTACTAGTACACGAATTCCATTACTTCTTCGTTTTATTTTGTTAGGACTACTTCTAGCTGGGCTGGGTATCCTTCATGTCAGGAAGGATTCCGGGGAAGTGTTACAGCTTCGTGGTAGGGTGGAAATGCACTCCCACAATATTCTCGCCCTAGCTGACTTTTGTGAACAAGTTTTTGAAGCATTTTTCAGGAAGGACAATACCTTACAGTGCCATACGCATCTGGTATTCAACATGGTGGACACTCGACATATGGTCGATGTTTTCACTCGACTTTGAACAAAGGTATGATTCAATTTTTGACAGTTATGGTCATAATTATATTTTGATATTCCTATAATGTAGGGAACTGATTGGTATTAGTTGACTTGTGTAATCAACCATTGACTTGTTGACCGACTTCCTATAATTGCAAATATGTTTGTTGTAACTTTTAGTGTCGAGATTTCAGTCTTTACATAGGATCCGCCACCCATGAGCCTGGCTGACAAGATGATTCCCTCGTCATGCTGAACAACATTCACGATGAGTGTGTTTTCTGACGGAGTTGTGTGGCTGCATCGCCGTTTGCAAGCAGCGGTGCTGAACAACATCATGGGGAGCATTTTCAGGCGGAGGTTTGATATCTGCGGTGAGAGCGAGGAAGTGACAAGTCTGAGAGAGATGGTGGAGGAGGGATTCGAGCTTCTCAGGTTGTTTAACTGGGCTGACCATCTTCCCTGGCTCAGGTTTCTCGACCCCCTTCGCATCCACTCCCGATGCAAAACCCTTGTCCACAAAGTTTCTAGAGTCGGAGGGCGGTGAGAATGTGGATGTTAGGGGAAAATGATCTGAGGCTTGCACCCTTTGGGGCGGGTCATCATGCATGTCCTGGAAAGGCTCTGGGTCTTTCCACTATTCATCTCTGGGTGGCCAAACTACTGCACCATTTCCGCTGGGTTGAACACGAGCAGCATCCGATGGACTTGTTCGAGGTGCCTAAGCTGTCCTGCGAGATGGTGCACCCACTTCATGTCGTTCCTCTCGTCAGGGTCGATTTCAAAGAAGTCTGAGAAATGACTGTCCTATTTTTTTTGGTCTTGAATATTGCGTCTTGCGTTATGTGTACTATTTTGCTTTTCCTTACAAGTGTCATAGTTGTGTGAATTGTTGCGACTCTGAAATATTCAATTTTGTAAGCATTGGTCTGGCGTTTTACCGGCGTAAACAGCCAGACCAATATTTTTGACGGCTATTAGCAATATATGTATGTAGTGGGAGCTCTAAATGTTCCCACTATTCCCATGTACCGAACTTTATGATTTATTAATAATGCTGTGAAGAAGCAAAATTCATGGCTGCTCTATTTATATAATGTTAGATTTCTTCTGAATAGCTCAGTATGCAGAGAATTTCACAAATTTGCCGGGCTGTTTGGACCTAAAGTTACTCCTAAAGGTACCACAGGGGTGGGGGGGTGGTGACCTTGTTGGATATATTCTTAATTTTCTAAGGTGTGTGTCAAAATTTTGGGTTAAATCTCCTTCCAGGTGTTTTGATTGGTCTACGGTTTGGAAAATTCATAGGAAATTGTCATAGCCGAGTTCAAAAAATCCTTACCCTAGGTCCTTGTCTTTGAGAAATTTTGAATTCATGTCAAAAACCCTAAAATGTTTTCCATTTTCAAATAAACCCTAAGTCATTCTCCTCATTATTTTCGAATGTTACTTTTTAAGTCACTTAAGTTCATTAAAGAGCACATGCATTTATTTTTCACGCAGGGGTTATATCTTTTCCTAAGTCTAGAACCCCGGTGATATAAATAACATATCCTATGTCCTAATTACCTTGTATTCTAATGTTTCAAGTTTCATTCAACCGTGAATCTTTAAAGGAGATCTAACGGCGGTTGCGTGTTCGCATGGAATATTTCCAAGCCATGCGAACATACGAAATAACTGTTGATTTATAATGAAGCTTGATGCGGAAACAAGGCGGGACCACTGACAAGTATTTCACAAGTGGCAGCCTTTTATTTGTAAAGACAGTGGGGCCAGTGACAGAGGATTCTCCAAAGTTTGAAAAGCAATAAGGGGAAGATCAGACGGCTGTCGTATAATCGCATGGGATCTTAGAAGCCTATGCGATCATGTGACAAGCCATTGATCTTGCATTAAACCAAGCGTGATTCTTAGGTAGAACTTTTGATAGATGTACATGAATAATGTTTTCTCATTGGCTAGTATCAGTAGACACAGTGCTCGGAAAGAAAGAAAGTACTTGACAATTTGCCAGGTGTTGCAAGCGTGGATTTTCTTTATTGACAAAGGTGAGGTGGGACCAGCGATTTGAAGGAAGACAATTATGGTGATAAATGCTAACGGGTTTTCACATGTTCACATAAGCTTCTTTTAAGCTACGCGATCATGCGAATAACATTTTGTCTTAACGGTGGAAGTTATAAGAGACCGCCAAAAATAGAGAGGTAACGTGACGGTTAGTTGCATGTTCGCATGAGTGATTTTCACGCTATGCGATCATGCGACAAGGCAATATGTGGCGTTCTTATGAGGTGGCGGTATGGTTTCAGTTTAGTTGCTAGGTGGATATGCGAGCCAACCAAACAGCGCTAAGTGGCAAAGGTCAAATGTGGTGGTCCAACTAGATGGTGAGGTGGCAAGGAGGTGATTTGTTGGACCAATCTGAATGTGCCATGTGGCACATGTGGGACCCACCATTTTAAAAAATCTATAAGCAGTGGATTTTAAACAAATTCATAAAGTTCAAACTATGTCAAAAATTCAAAATTTAAATGTGGACAATTGCTTGGGAGCTGAAATTTGAAAATGATGCCGAGGACTCAATTTTTGTCCGAAAATATAAAGTTTTATATACCGTTGGAATCGGAAGAAGCTGAAGAATCCATTTTTTGGATTAGTTTGTTGAAAGAAAAATGTCAGGAAAGTAGTAACAAGAAACAACAACTCAGATCAAAATTCGGTTAAAGAAGTGAGAGGATCAAATCATATTTTGTTTTGGAGAGAATCAATTCAGTTGAAGAGATGATTGTAGTTCAAAGGCATTTGTAGAGGAAGGGGATATTTTGGGGGAAATTGACAGGTGTCTGTTGTTGGAAACTGGCTTTTCCCCTTTCCTCCTATATCTTGTATTTTCTCTCAGTTTGTAAGGGATGTTGGAATTAATGTTGCCAAGGCAGCTTCTAGACTTGGATTTTTGTTTCCTATGTTTCTTTGTTTACTGTACAGTTCCAGATGATTTTAATGAAATAAAGGAATCCCGATTCAGTTTATGTTTGATGTCTTTGTGTTCATAATCTGAATTCTTGTGTATTGATTTGTAAGGCATGTCGGTATACCAGTTACAAGGTACATGTGGGTTTGAATTCGAGTGTCTTTCAAGGAGGGAGTAAGTCTCAATTTCAAGTTCTGAGAATTCTAGATTTGGTATACGAATTTGATGTCCAGGAACTGGAGTGAAAAGAATGGTTTGTAAGGCATCCCATTCAGGTTTTTGAGTTGGAGTTGTGGTTTCCTGGGAATGTATGTTTGTATGACTCTATTGCCCAATGAACAAGGCACTGATCCTGGTTTGCTTTGTGGTTTTCATCATCAGATCTTTAAATCATTTCCATCTTTAATTTCATGTTTCAGAAGCATTCATGTTTATGTCTTGTGTTCCCTGAATACAAGTATTGTTAGTGATTCTTTGAAGAAATGAATCCATGGGTTAACCTGCTCGAGTTCAAAGCTCGAAGAGAAGAAGGAGTTTATCCTTACTGTCACATTTGCCATTTTCCTAGTTCTTAGCAGATCATACAGGTGGGACCCTATATAAGACTGGTTGAGTTGAACTCCCATGTTTTATAAGTCTGAGAACTATCCACTGATTTTCACATTTGCATAAAGGGTTTTAGCTAGTAAGTTATATGTATGCGGATCTTATCATGTTTTAGGTGCACCTGCCTAAGTGTGTGGAACTCGAAGCAGAAGGAGGATCAAATCCTCATTAATTAGTCTTTTCTTGCCCCTTAGTTTTGCATGAACAAGTAGATTTATGTTACTAGACAAAGATCCCAGGTCTGGTATTCATATTTCTCTTTTAGAGTTGAGGGATACATGAAAAATAGCTAACAGACCTCGCCACCCAAAACATGATTTTTTTTTTTTATAAATAAAATAAACCAAATCAAATTTGTTAATTTACTTAATATCTCATATTTATGTACTTTGGTGGCTAAGCTAGTTTATCTTATTGTTTTAGATGTTTCTCTTGTCTTGTAACATGATTCCTCTATAGGAGCATGTGATACAAACCTAGTTGAGTGTATACGAGGAATAAAATGTAGGGAATCCTTAAGGAGGGGAGTATGAGAGCTATTATGTAGCTAGGATCCACTACCTTTCTTATAGTGGAGATTGTCTCTTGGATGATAAACACCTTACACAAAAAGGGATAGGACATGTTTTCTTGTATGGAGGGTCTCACCATATGGGTGTGTGGCCTAAAAATATCAAGTCACTGAGTGATTTGTAGGGATATGGTGAGTTAGTACTTGTCTAAAGAGGCATGCCTACTCATACTAGCATGTTCTATCTATGAAGCATTGGAAATGTTCAAAGAGACATGAGCGATCATGTATTTAGTGACTAAATGTTGAGACTTTTACAGAGATGTATGCCAACTCATGTAGCCTTGTATTGTGCACTTCTTGGTGTAGTAGATGAGTATGTATTTATAATTGTATGTGTAAAATACATCTTTTATATGTATATTGTTACATATTAATGGTAAGAATGGATTATCATGCTTGGGTAAGTGTAAAATTGTTGTATTTTTGTGACCTTGAGTGAAAATGATCTATCAAATTTTAGAAATTGAAATTTCATCAAGAGAGAATGTCTCTTACAAATGATGAAAAAAATTCAAAGTGACAATATCTTTAAGCATATTAAATAATTTGGCTTGCATACCTTACTTGTAAATGACTAAATGGTGGTATTTCAATGATATTGTGTGAATTGGTGTGGATGTTAATTGCAAATTAGTAAAATTTATAATGTATCTTGTTATTTATTTTATGTAAAATATGAATTCTGAATGAATGTTGAGTGGAAAATATTAAATACGCTATCATATGAAGATGAAAACATATAATTAATGTTAACTTTCTTATGGATATTATATTTTAGTCCATTGTTGGATATCCTTCTAATTTAAATGGATATATATTGTTGTATACATATCTAATTAATGGGATACATTTCTCTAGATTACCAATTGAAAGAGAAATCTTTGCTTATATTATTGCAAAGATCAAGCGTTTGAGTGATGGAAAGTACCAAGCATCAACTCCACCTAGCTCCACAAGTCTGAGCATACCTACTTCCCCAATCAGGGGTTACTTAGAGATGACAGAATGACATAGTTCGCTTGCCTAGCCTCAACATGCTTAGTTGATTAGGATTTGTCTATATTTGAGACCTTTATTAGACCATACTTGCGACCATTAGTAGTATTTAGTCACCTAACCCTATGTGTCCATACCATAACAAGTATCTTTGTGTTAAGATTTATTTCATAAAAAAATTTGTTATAAAAATGTGTTTATGGCTTAAATAGTAATTCAATGGTTTAACGATTACTTATGTGTAATAGAGTTAAAAAAGAAATGCTGAATTATTTTTATTGATAAAGAAAGTTTGAGTAAGTTTCTTAGAACTTTGTGTTTAAATCGTGGTTAAAAAGGAAGTATTGGTGCATTATTTTTTAACTTAATATTAATTAGATTTTGTATTGTAATTCTTAATTTATTATTATTTGAAGAGCTAACTAAGCATATTTTTTTCTCATTTGGTTAGACATTGCGTGATTAATGTATTATGGGCATTTGGGATCTAGGAAAAGCATTATATTTTGTGAATTATTTATTTATCTAAAAAATGTGAATAATAACTTCATTTTATAAAGGCAAAATAGATGGAATTTGGAATTTAGTCTATTTTTGGGAGAAGAAATCCTATAAAAATATAATTTTCAAATTGGAAGTATTAATTGGTTGTGGATGGATTATAGTGAAAATGAGTGCATTGGAAAAGGAATTTGATTATCTTCGGGCTATCCAATATCCATTCTTAATGGTCAGGTATGCTGGGAGCTCTTTGCATTTTTTTTTTGAAGAAAATTGAGGTAGGGCTCTTATTTTCTCTCTCATTTCTTTATTGTTGATTTATAATTTATTGTAAATAATATGAAGTAAGATTTAATGCACTCCTTTAAAATTTCATTTGATTGATCATAAAAATTATGTGTCAAAATTTTTAAAAATATGGGTTTCTTGGGGAAATGCTGCCAAAATTTTATTGTCAAATGGAAATGGCTTTCTGAATGCATACATTTGTTTTCCACACGTAGACCAATGGGTTTTCACATAATTATGATTGGATCACTTTTGATTTTCAAGCTTTTTGGGCTCCATCAATGGTGGATGCCCATATTGTTGGTTTGCATGTGAAAATTGGAAATTAATAAAAGTTGGAATAAATTGATTTGATTTAGATTAGTTTTTGGAAGGATGGATTTGTATAATAGAATTTATTATTTAACTCAATTTGAGTCCTTTTTGATTTAGTTATGACTATCGAGCATTAGACTGGGTTATGATAGTGATAAGAAAGATCAAGTTGTATTGTACATTATATGATAGAAATTTAATATAAAATGATAGTTTCTGATCTAGAATGATATGATTGGACATATATGTGATAGTTTTTGATCTAGAGTGATATGATTGGACAATATGCAATGAGTTAAAGATTGTATTGATCCTTAAACCATAGTATCTTGAATTCCAAAGGTTTATACTTCATGATTATGAATAGTTTGAAGTGAGTGAAAAGTGTTTAATTAAATCAATTATGAATGATAACTTGTGTTTGATCATGTGATTGAGTTTTTATTTCAAGTTTATGAATAGGATGGTAATCCTTGGGTGTAGTTGGTAGGGGAAATTGAGATGTTCCACATGTTTGGGTGGCATGGACAACCACCATTGGGGGAAAAAATCTTTTGCATTAGGTTCCATTTTGTTATCTTCTTCACTCATTATATTTCATACTTGATTTATGTGTACCATGCTTATGTATATTTCTTAAGGAAACATGTCCTATGAAATGTAATCATGTATTAAGGATCCTCATAATGAAGGAAATGTAATAATAAAATTATGTTATGGTGTACTAGAAGTTTACATGTGTTGGTGTTGATACTGAGCACAAAGATTATTGTAAATTTATCTTGTAAACTAAATTGGTTTCACAATTTATCATAGGAAAACTTCAATCAGTTCTCTAAAATGAAATTTTATATTATTTTATTAGTTTTGGAGATTTATTTAGTCCATCTCCAAATGTTATTTTGTGTTCTTATCAAGGTTGAGTTGTTTAGTGAAGCTTGGTGTTGGTTTGGACTCATTTAGACAACTTATGGGTGTACCATGGTGTCTGATTATAATATTTAGTTCATTTGGAATTGTTTGGGGGAAGCTTTGGGTGGATGTTTGTAATTAGGATCCACCCAATGTAATTCCCCACCAAATAACCCATGGTAAAATAACCTAAAACATGCTACTAAGTTTACAGAATAATTTTTTCTTAAGAATTTACAAATAGTAATGAATAAGAAAGCGAAAGCAATATAACATAAAGATAATACATACTCATAATTATAACTTACTAATAGATTACAAGTCTCAAGGGTTCCTGATATAGAATTATGTAAATATAAATTAATCTATTAAGTACAATAACCATCCAAAAAAATTACATCATTTCATAAAAGAATACCCAAATACAATTGAACCACAAGGTATATATGATAACCCACATCCACTACACAAGTCACAAGGTATGTTGATGTCAGTTTTGTACCACTACATAACATATAGCAATTGAATACTTGATACAGCGTACCAAACACTCAACCCTCTCTTGAAAAGTATACGAGATACTCCAAGGTTCCTTACACCTGTGGATACTAACTTTCAGTTATAAAAGTGTGATTTGTTGGTAATCACTTCGTGGGCTTACGTTGTTCATTCAGAGATGTTAAACTCTTGCTATGATGATGATTTAGCTTTGCAATGTATATTCAATGACTTTCTCCGATTTACCACTTTCAACTTTACTTCTCAAACTTCTCACTACTAAACTACTGACTGCTTCACTACTACTCTTGTACACACAAAAGTAGTGCATTTCTATGGATCCTTACAATTAAGAACACTCAAGAATGAGGCCTCAAAAATCAATCCATAACTCTCTATGTATGGACTTGCAAGATGTAGAGTTGCTCTCAGCTAGAGCCACAAACTAGTGACCTTGCTAGTCAACCACACAATGAGAGATTCAAATCTAAATACAAGGGCAACAATGCCAATATCCCCAAATTGAATCGAATGTATGAAAATTCTAATGAAACTAGTATGAGTATGCAAGATTAATCTATCAAAATGAAACTATAATGCAACTATGAAAGGAAATAGCAATGGATTACAATTCCCCTAATTAAGCTATGTGAACTAATCTATTGCATAAAAGGAAACTAAGCTAATATGCCATGATTATGCAACTAAACAAGGAAATATGCAACTAAATGAGATGTAACAATGAAAACCAAGTCTTCAAAGCTTGATGTAGAATATCTTCAAAGATAGCTCCAAAGTGATCTAGAAAACCTGCAACATAACATTAGCATAAAAAAGATGGATATGCAAAAAGATGGATATGCAAATGAAGGAGAGAGCTCTCCTTTTATAAGAAAGGAGGTGAAATGGACCATTGAGATTAAGAGGCAAAAGACTTAATCAATGGTGGAGAAAAATGGAAGCTTGATCCTTGTACACAAATATCCTCCAATAGGAAAATAGGAGTTGACTTTAGTGTCCATATGAGAAAAAAAATACTTTTTCTCTTTTTATAAAATAAGAATGATGCTTTATTTGTGCAACTTAGGATAAGAGGAAAAGGTGGGGCTTTTTATTTAAATAAAAGGGGAGGAAATATTCCTTTTAAGTAAATAAAAGCTTAGGATAAAATGGTTAACCCATAGGATAAAAATCCAATATATGATCAAAATTAAGATTTGATTAAGAAATTGATAGTGTTGAAAATATTGATTATTGATCAAAAATAATTCAGGATTGATAAATCAAATAAATGGGGGCCCAAAGTCTAGGCGACCATTTTTGGGTGCATACATTTGCCCCTCTTTGATTAATGTGTGATCGATTTGGGAACACATATAGTCAAAGAATGAAGTTGAAATGTGAGATCTATCTAGGATCACAAAACAACTCAGATGTGAGGTCAATTCGGGATTACATCCAGACAAAGCATAAATAAAGGCCTTTGAACATGAGGTCGATTTGGGATCACATTGAAAGTAAGAGATAAGAATCTCAAATTTGAGCAAAAGCTCACAAAAGATGTCTGAATCAAGAGAATCAAGAGAATCAAGGATGAGAATCTCATAAATACTGCCCCTTCGGAATCGAAATCGAAATCAAATAGAGGAGAAGCAGAAAATTGATAAGGTTGATCAAATCATAATAAAATCACAATCAAAGGTAAGGGTCAATAGGTTCACCATTAGGCAATGAAACATGCCCCAGTGAGGAAGTAGAAGAATAGAAATAGAAGACTAGAAATAGAGTGAATGAAAGACTAGAAAATTTGAGAGACATGGATGGAAGAAATTCTATCGAAAATCAAATTATGCCTCAAAAAGTCAGTCAACTACGCAGAAGAGGGAGAAGATTTGAAATGCAATTTTGACTGGCAAGATGACCTTGAATTTTGATTTCGAGTCCAAAAATGGATAGAAAATGATGTGATATGAAAGACCAAAAATGAAAGATATGATCAAGAAGAATCAGAAAATGAGCACAATTGACCAACTAGTCCGTAGATGATAAAAAGGAGAGCTCTCTCCATATGCAAGATGCAAAAGCTAAATTATGATGAACCTAAGAATGCAAGCTACTATGAAAGTGGTTGACTTGCAAGGTCTCAACACTAATAGACATCTAATTATCATCATCGAGCATTATTGGTAGCATCGTAAAATCATACAATGCACACTAAAATAACTATGTGAATATGAATATGATCTTTATTAGATAGAAATGTGGAAATCCCACCTAGGCATCAAAGACATGTAGGTCTAGATGACTAATGCAATGAGATCACCTAAGTTTGATATGGCGAGATTATGCTTGTATCAAGACACATGAAAGTCGGGATAACTAGAAGCATGCACTCGCATAAAACAGTCAAGGATAATACCTTGTGAATCAATAGTGTCAAGTAGGACCAGCATAAATGCTCATGATAGTTAGGATCAACAAACTATACCCATAAAAAGATAAAGAAAGAAAACATGTTCTCATACCCTTAGTCTTCTAGCTATGCATCATCGAAAACTTCTCAGGGAGAGACCACTCATCAAAGAAATCCTCATAGACAATACACAAAGAAAAATAAAGTCAACATATCTCAACAAGTTAATTGTTTAAGTGCTTGTGTGTTGGTCATAGAGTCAGACTCTGGTCATTGCATCTACAAATGAGAAATATCGCATCAAATTTAGACTATTGGGTAAGACATCTGATAAGTGTTAAGAAAAACTCGACACAAGGGTAGTGTTGAAAAACACTATTTGGGGGTGGTGTTGAAAAACACCTATTGTGAAATGCCCCAAGAGACAAACGCACCTAAAAGACCTATGCGAACAGTTATGCCCCCTAAACAAAGGTAAAGACCAATTCCAGACTAAGCCAAATAAGGTCAAGGCAAGATGGAGAAAGGTTCAGTGTCAAGGATGCATGCTAACAAATAGGAGTGCAAAGGCCTCAAGTAGTGCCTGTTTCTAGGTTTTCACCACTTGAAATATTTTTTCTTTTTTTTTGTATTTTTGTATTTTTTTGTATTTTTTCAAGACTTTTTATATTTTTTAGGATTTTTCAGCATCATATATCAATTTTTTTGGTATTTTTTTTTGCAATATATATATTTTTTGGAGATACATCAAAGCGTCTATTACTAGATTTTCACTAAGATGATCATTTTTTCAAGATATTTTTCAATTTTTAAAATTTTTAACAATATACTATTTTTTTGGATTTTTTCAGGATCAATAAATATGTACAAAAGATGCGCCCAGACAGAATGGGCATCAAACTTCCAAGCAAGATCACATCATGTATTCCCAATGTCTAGGAAGGTGAGGGAAAAGATGGATGAGCAAGCTGGTGAATGAAATGGAGGAAAGGAGAATGAAGGTGAACGAAGGGAAGAAATCCTCAAGGTCAAACTCCTCAAGAGTACCCAAGCTAGGGAAAAATTGTCATGTAAAGCACATTTAGACAAGCAATGAAAGGCCAACATAGGATAAGCCACAAAAGCACACTGCAAAAGAAGGAAAGATGCAGTCCAAAGGAGTAGACATGTCAAGAGGCTTCATATTATTGTGTTTACTCTTTTGTTATATTAGATCAAGACCAAAGGGGAAAAGGATAGCGAAAGGCTAGAATGAATGGAGGAAAATAAATATGAAGGCTAAACATGAATGGAATGAAAGCAAGATCATTGTAAGATAGCTCACAAGATAGCCAAATATTCAAGTATAGGTCAACATTGTCAAGATCAAAGAGAGAAGATGGAATGGATGAAATATGTAGAAGAACTACGCATAATGCCTGATTGCTAGGTTTTCATCATGGTACTTATCCAAGGTGCCACAAGGGAGTGGTTTTTCACCATAGGGGTAAGTGCACAAAGATGGGGGACCAAAAAGGGGCTATAAGTTGCCACTTTTTTCCTAAAATCAGCAAACTCTGAACTTCAACAAGAAATTGAAGATAGTTAGACTCAAAATTTTGAGATGTGACAAAAATAAGAGTTGTAATACTCTGAATCTAGTTCCTAAACTACTAACTTATTTTGAAAATGGTGTAGATTAAGGCCCTCAAAAAGGGGGGAGCACAAAAAGTGGTCCTTTTTTTGTCCAAAAACATAACATAGCGTCTGGTGTGCTCCCCCTAAAATGTTAACTTTTTAAAAAAAAAATTTTAATCGCTCTGGTGAGAAGTTAGCTAACACCACATAGTTTATCCTGGATTTTTTTGGTAATTTTTTTATGAACGTATAATTTTTTATGAATTTAAGAAGTGCACACATCCTGAAAACATGAAATTTATTTGTGCTCCCCCTAGAAATCATTTAAAACTAATCAAAAATTAAATTTTCTTTTTTTTAAAGTGTGTAGAATGGAGTCTAGTTTCTAAAAATGTAGCTTATTGCAAAATTCAATGAACGAGCCAAAATCTATGCCCAAAATACTGCATGTTGG
>BSBK01013741.1:0-108240 GCA_027943335.1 Chamaecyparis obtusa | reverse complement strand
CATATACATACATATACATATATACATATACATATATATATACATATACATATATACATATACATATATATATACATATACATATATATATACATATATATACATATACATATATATATATACATATACATATATATATATACATATACATATACATATATATACATATATATATCTATACATATATATATATGCATATATATATATACATATATATATATATGTATATATAGATGGATATATATATATATATATGTATATATATATATATATATATATATATATATATATATATATATATATATATATATATGTATGTATGTATGTATGTATATATGTGTGTGTGTGTGTGTGTATATATATATATATATATATATATATATATATATATATATATATATATATATATATATATATATATATATATATATATATATATATATATATGCAAAATGTGGAACTATAGATATACATACATATATGATTTAATATCGATCATATGTATCAGTAGATTGAGAATTATCGAGGCTCGCATTATATATATTATGTAGTCACTGTTAAGATCGAATTAGTTGATTGCTTGATCACACAATAACCACTAATTAATGTTTATCATAACACATTGTTAATGTGTTACGATAACCACTAACTAGTGGTTATTCATATCACTGTGTAAGATAATGAAACAATTCCAGTCAATCGATAATGAAATGATGCTAGTCATGTCTATTCATATTGGTACTAATAACCGTTATGTGGGCTAGGAAAGACTTACCAGCTCCATTATATTGATAGGAAATAATCAATGATACCCTAGCTCGTATAAATGGATGCCCTAGCTCATGGGTAATCAATGATACTCATGGATGCCCTAGCTCATGGACACTAGTTAGCATAGCAGAGAATGAAATGTGTCACCAATGATGCCATGAGGATCATGAGTTCTAAAAGAAGTAAGTAATATAACTAGAGAATCCAATGAACACACATTAACATGACGCCCTAGTTTACTAACACAACAAGTGTGATAAAATCAAAGATGTAGATTAGGCTCATGGGATGTAGTAACATAAAATAAACATTACACGATGCCCTAGCTCATAATAAAACAATGGTAATCTAGATTTAAATGCCATAATCAAATCATCCCTACCTCAATGATCGATTTTCAATTTGATAAGGAGAGGAAAGGCTAAGTTTCCAAAACCAAGCTCGAAGATCAAAGGCCCAAGTCTAGATAAAAATTGAAACCACTATACACAGTGCCGAATCAAATCATCAAAAGAAATGAACTCAATGCCATGGACACAACAGAGCATGAAGTAATGATCATAGTAATTCGTGCTCTACAACCCTTGAAAAAAATTTCCATGTTTATTTGAAATGAGAAATGAAATCTTGTTTTTTTAAGTTATGCCCGTGTTAGTCTAACTTTAGATGTACATGGTATTGGTCAAACTTTTGACTAACACAGGCATTGATTAAAAAAATTGAAAGTTTTCCTTCTATAATCTGACCAACCAAAACCTTTTTATTTCATGGTCAAAAATTTTGGTAGAAAAACTAGGTCAAATGTACTAGTGTCTTAGGGAGAGTACTCAACATGCAAAATCACACACTCCCTTTCGTTGAGGTGATACTGGTTAGTGCTAGCATGTATCCAATATTATGGTTGGATAGTTAATAAATATGGTTATTGATTGATTTATTGATTTGTACAAAGTGGTTGAGTTGCATCAGTGATATTTCAATTTTGGTGGGAAAAATTAATTGTGATGTATCTAAAGGAAAATTTTCAAAACATTTGGTATTGGAGTATAAAGAAAAAATTGTGGAAAAAGAATTTTGAATATATTATGGCACCTAAGTCTACTGTTCATGAGTTCATAGTGAATAAAATGAAGAAGGTTGAATTGAAGGAGTTTAATCAGAATCGTATCAAACAATTGGAATTTGGATTTCCTATGGAGGATATCCAAAGAATTAGAAATCTTGGACATGACATATGGGGTGAATTTCCATGGTGTAATAAAATGAGTTTATTCTATTTGTGCCTAGTCAGTTTCATGATGAAACCTTAGTGCTTGACAAGCCATATTTGGTATCAAAGAAGGTAATTGAGGAAGTTAATGGATTATGCAGTATTGGTGAGTTGCCTAGAAAGAAGTCTATCAATTATCAAGAGGTAGAAGATCTTATGAAAATTGGTCAAGATCAATGTGCATTCCTGATGCAGGGGCATTCTTGGTCCTCGGTGAATCTGCATGATGGTTTGTTATTTGGCCGGTGTTACTCAGTTGTAGCCTTAACCGATGGTCTCAGTTATTGAAGGAAGCTCAGTCGCTGAAGGAACTTGGTGAAACCTCTGGTGCTCAGTAATTCCTGCATTTCTCAGTGCTGCTTGGCTTGCTTGGTTGTTTCTCTGATGCTCGGTGGTTGGTCTTACTGATTGGAGTTCTTGAAGATTTTCTTGGCCAACTTGGTGCATTTATTGTTGGTAGCTTTTTTTGGATTCTCCTATGTGGATCTGGAGGCTGACATGTTGAATTAAATGTTGTAAGGCTATTTGTGAGCTGACTTGTATTGCATTTAATATTTGTTTGTAGGAGTTAATTGTTTCATCCAGCTGACTTGTGGCTAATGATTAGTATTTAAGGAGTATTTGGGGTAATTGTTTAGGCAATAGATATGGGAGATGGGAACATTAGAGAGGAAAACCTAAAAGTAGATTTGGGAGAACCAGATAAGTGAAGTTGTGGAAAAGATCCTACATGATCTTGCAGATCAGATTGATTTCTGATAGTTTGTAATTGTAGAGCTAGTGGTTGAGGCTTGGAGACAAGGAGATTTCTTGGATGCTTGCAAGCTCAAGTTTAGATTTGCCTTAGGGTTTCCATCAATTGCTAATTTTTTTCAGGATTGAACTAGCAGGAGTTGTATTGGATCTTGTTGATCTTGCAAAATTACTTCTTGATTGTAATTGGCCCTAACCCAGAAGGCCTTACAGCCAGGTATGTTAATGAAAATTGATTTGAAGAGCTTGTGTTTTGTGTATTCTGCTATGTTGTTCTAAAGCTGGAAGGTTGGACTATCCTTAATTGGATCCTCCAGCAATGTGATCTATGTCAGGTGGTATCAAAGCTGAGTTGATCTTGTTGTGGAGAAAAGATTGATCTTGCGAGGGCTGATCCTACCAAATCGATCTCATTGGCAAAGAAATTGTATGATTTGAGTTGGAAATCTATGGCACTGAACTTGTGGAATCTTGCCCTAGTTATTTGTAAGGTGGCAGGTTGCAATCTGACTTGCACACAACTTGGAGATTGTCACAAGGTGGCCAGTGTAGGGTTTGTTGCAGAGGGTTTCTTTTATCTTTAAGGATGCCTCTGAGAAGATTCGACCCTAGAGTAATTGTTGATCTCTATGATACTACGGAATCGAGGATTACGAAGAAGGTGAAATTAGATTTCAGATCTGAGATGGAACTATTGGAAACTACAATTGAAGAAATTGTTGTATTGTCATTGATGTCAAACCTTAACTGGTAAGACTATTTCTATTTAAGAAAGTACTATATCTATTTGAGTGTTGCTAAGGGGAAAGGTAAGGTTGGTAACAATAGCACCTAAGGAAAGGTTGAGTTATCTTGATACTTCAATGAGTACTTGATTATGTGGCACAATGATAAGATAATGTAATGTTTATTTGAGTATGAATGAAGAATAAATTGGTAGGCTTAACTGAGCACAAGTGAAGAAATCTAGTTTAAGCCGAATGATGTTAGTGTCGACCGAGCTAGTATATGCCAGGTAAATTCAGTGTTGACTGAACATCAGTATTAGCCGAGGAAATAGTTTTTGAGCTGAGTGAGATTTCTAGTGAAGACCAAGGAGTTGAACACAGTATTAACCAAGTGCCATTATTTTACATTTGAGGAAGAATTCAGATCTCCAGCCGACATCATTGAATTCTTGGATTATGTAAGATGTGTTGACTTTATTTATTGTTTGTATGAAAGCATTTAATTCACTGTAAAATGTTTTATTGTAAATCTATTAAGATATTTGAGATATTTCTAGAAGGATAGCCAAAGAACATAAAGTAGGAAGGATTCGATGAATCTAACCTAACCCTAAGATCTACAAAGGAGATTAAGCAGCAAAAGATGTATTGACCTAATTGAAGAAGTATTAAGGGAGCCTAAGATAGAGGTTGAAGGAGAGAGGATGTTGGAAGTGTTGTTGATGTTATTGATTGTCTAAGTAGAGAAGGCTAAAGAAGAAGTGTTGTGATTGCTTGAAGAGACTTTCAAGTAGATCAATGATAGTGATGGTAAGGGTTCATAGTCAGTAAGCCAACATATGTGTACAGAATTGGATCTAATATTTGCAAAGTGAGTTGTATGTTTTTTAGATCAATACTACTGCTACTTTTTAACCATTGTATCACTCAAAATCCTTTTAACAGAGGTTGACCTAATAGTCGTTTGTATAAATCCTTTGAACAAGGTTTCATTCTAATGGAGTGTATGTAAGTCCTATAACAAGGCACACTTTCAAAAGAGTGGTTTAAATCCTTTAATCGGGTCACACCTGACAGTGTGTTTGTAACCTTTGACAGGGTTGGCTTTTCACCGAGCTCACTTCAAAAGAGTGAACATAATAGTAACATGTTACAAAGTGGCTTTTCCCTAATTGGGTTTCCACTATAAATCCTGGTGTTGATACTTGTGTGAATGTTTTGGTTTGAACATTTTTGTGTTTTACAAGCTAGATACTATTGGATAAGTGGAATGTACTATTATATGTTTTTGTTATGCAATCAGTAATGACCGAGTAGCTATTGGTTATTAGATCTGATTTGTTGAAGAGTTTAAAGTTTATTTTTATACATCTGAACTTGAGAACAAATGATTCACCCCCCCTCTCTTTTGTTCTATATCATATTAATAATTGTTATCAAAGCTGTTGGTTCTTACAGAGAAAAAGTTTGACGGTACATGAAGAAAATAATCAAGATGTATAAGAAGGAGGTACCAAAGCTGAATAAGGAGAACTTCCCTGCATGGAAAAGCTTCATGAAGCTGCATCTAGCTGGTATTGGTGATTCTACAAAGTATTATGTTGAGCATGATTATGTGACACTTGTTGCACCTCTGACTACCGAGGAGATGAAAGCTAAACAAGAGCACAACCAAGCAATGTTGGAGATTGTGTCTTCCTTAAGTTATCTAGAATTTCAAGACATCAAGGGTTACAGTAATGCAAAGCAAATGTGGGACACCCTTGCAAACATCTATGGTGGTGACATAGATTTATTGAGAGAAAAAGATGAGAGCCTACGATGTAAATTTGATGAAATGAGAATGCAAGAAGGTGAGAATATTGCACAATATTGTGGTAGAATAAAAGAAGTTGTAAATGCTATTAGAGGAGAAAATGGAACTATTGATGATGAAACTGTAATTGGAAAAGTACTAAGAACTCTTCATCCTATCTATGCCATCAAAATTTTTGCAATTCAGGAATCTAGATGTAACCCTAACAATGCTCTTACTTTGGAAAGTTTGGTTGGTAAGCTTACTACTTTTGAACTTTCTAACTATGATAACTTCACTGTTGGTAATGTTGAATCTATTGTTAAGTCACAAATGGTCTTGAGTAAGTCAAAGAAGGAAAAATAAAGATGCATTAGTGAATGTGAAAGTGAAAGTGACAGTGACAGTGACACATCTGCTGAAGAACTTGAGGATCTAGAAGCTCTTATGGCTAGAAGACTAAAAAGGGGAAAAGGAAAGTACAAAGGTAAACTCCATATTATATGTTTTTCATGTAATAAAGTTGGTCATATAGCTCTTAGATGTCTTGATAAGGATGATAAGGATGAAGAAAGAGGCAGCAAGCATAAAGACAAAAGAGAAGATAGAGGTTACCAAAGATACAAGGACTACAAAGGAAAAGGTAAGAAATCCTTCGATATTGCCGAGGAAGAGACTGACACTAATAGTGATGATTTTGAAATTGAAGTTGTTTATGTTGCAATGAAAGATGAATCTGATGAGGATGAGAAAACTGCATTTATATCTTATGTAAACAAAAATGATAAATGGATTATTGACAATGGTTGTTCACATCACATGACTGGTGACAAGAGTATGTTTGATACCTTAGATCATTATAAAGGTAGGAGTGTGAAATTTGGTAATGATGTAGCATGTCATGTTAGAGGAAAAGGATTGATTAAGATGATTGATAAGATCACTTGTGAAAATGCTTATTGGGTTGAGGGTCTTAACTATAATCTGCTGAGTGTTGCACAACTTAATAGCACTAGCCACCAAGTGGAATTTCATCATAGAAAGGCCAAAATATTTGATGCAACTGGTGAATTGATTGGAAGTGGAGAATAGACAAGATGTAATTTATTCTATCTAGACCTATTTGAAGAAACATGTATGATTGCACAACTTGATGATATTTGGTTATGGCATAAGTGGCTATGTCATGTTAAATTTGATAATCTAGTAAAAATTAGTAAGAAAAAGAAAGTGAGAGGTCTACCTAGATTGAAGAAACTTGAGAATGTAATGTGAAAAGAATGTTAGTTGGGTAAGATGACAAAGTCTAGTTTCAAGAGAAAAAGTTTTACTTCTAAGAATACCTTAGATTTGGTTCATACTGACCTTTGTGGAGGGATGGGTGTACAAAGTTATTGTGGTGCTAGATATTTTATCATGTTTATTGATAATTATACTAGAATGATGCATGTAATGTTCTTAAAGGAAAAATATGATGCTTTTCAAAATTTTAAGTGTTATATGGCTAAGGTTGAAAAGGAGACAAGTAGAAACCTAAAGTGTCTAAGATCTGACCAAGGTGGATAATTTATATCCAATGAATTTAATCTATTTTGCAATGATAGAGGGATCAAAAGATAGATGTCTGCACCTATAACTCCTCCACAGAATGGTATAGTAGAGAGAAGGAAAATATCTATCTTGGATTGTGCAAGGACATTAATGATTGAAAAGAATGTTGAGCAAAAGTACTAGAAAGAAGTTGTATGTACAAATGTTTATACTCTTAACTGAGTATAGATCAAAAAAGGTACAAATCTGACACCTTAGGAGTTATGGCATGGGTATGCACCTAATGTAAAGTACTTTAGAATTTTTGGAAGTAAATGCTACATTGAAGGACAATAGGAATGGAAAATTTGATGCTAAAAGCGATGAGGGTATATTCCTAGCCTATTCCACAAAAAGTAAAGCTTATAAGTGTTTGAACTCTAACACTAAAAAAATTATGGAAAGTGTGAATGTCAAAGTTGATGGGTATGCAGAGAAAAATGAAGTTGACAGTAAAAGAGAACCAAAAGATTACAGATCTTTTGTGTATATAGAGGAAGGAGAGGCAAGTGACAGACTTGCACCTAATGCTGAGTCTCAGGTAAGCAATGTTGAGCATCAGGAAAAAAATGCCGAGAGAGAACAAGAATGTGCCAAGAGACAGAAAGAAGCTATCGACTATCAGGGAGATGTTCCCAAGAATTCAGAAGCTGAATCTGACAATCTTGTTGGTGAACCTGAAGAGAAAAATGAAAGGAGAGAAGAACCTATTCTAGCACAATATGTAAGGAGACATCACAAGCCTGAATCGATTATTGGAGACAAAGATACTAGAGTTATGAATAGAAGCAAGACAAGAGATCCAACATTTTTACTATGTGAATTCAAGCCTAAGACAACAAAGGAGGCATTAGAAAATGAAGACTAGATAGAAGCAATGAATGAAGAGATACACCAGATAGAGAAGAATGATACCTACACTCTGGTGCTGAGACCAGAAAATAAGAATGTCATTGGGACAAAGTGGGTATTCTCAAATAAGTTGAATGAGCATGGTCAAAAAACAAGAAACAAAGCTAGGCTGGTATGCAAAGGCTACGCACAAGAAGAAGGAATAGATTACGGGGAGACATTTTCCCCTATAGCTAGATTGGAAGGAGTAAGAACTTGACTTCCATATGTTGCCTATAAAGATTTCAAGGTATACCAAATGGATGTTAAGTCTGCATTTTTAAATGGTATATTAGAAGAAGAAGTGTATATTGAACAACTTGAAGGATTTGTTGATCCAAACAAAAGACGCATGGTTTGAAAACTAAAAAAAGTATTGTATGGACTAAACCAAGCTCCCATAGCATGGTATGAGAGATTGCACAACTACCTAATATAGATTGAATTCTCAAGGACAAATGACACAAGAAATCTGTAAATGAAAGATGAAGAAGGTAAAGGAATCTTCTTAGCTAAGACCTTTTTAGATGAAATTATATTTGGTGGACAAGATGCCTTGTGTAACAAATTTTCAAATGAAATGCAAACTGAATTTGAAATGAGTATGTTTGGGGACATCAAATTTTTTGTTGGTTTACAAGTATATCAGATGGAGAAAGGAATTTTCATCACCCAGTCTAAATATGTTCATGAGATACTAAAAACCTTTGATATGGAAGACTCAAGGCTAGAAGTAAGCCAGACTACTGGACAAAAGTTATCTAAACATGATGATGCTGCAGAAGTAAGCCAGACTTTGTATAGATCTATGATTGGAAAGCTATAGTATGTTGTACACAACAAACTAGATATTGCATTTGCTATTAGAATTGTGGCAATATTCTCTTCCAATCCTAAGGAAACACACATGATGGCTGTCAAAAGAATAATGAGATATTTGAAAGGGACTACTGACTATGGATTGTACTATAAGAAGATGAAAAGTTTGAACTGAGAGTGTATACAAATGTTGATTAGGTAGGAAATGTGGATGACAAAAAGAGTACCAGTGGTGGAGTTTTCTTTCTTAGATAGAGATTAGTTTCCTAGACAAGAAAGAAACAAAATTGCATTTCCCAATCTACTACTGAAGCTAAGTATGTGGCTGCAGCTATGAACTGTTCAAATTTGATATGGATAAAGAAATTGTTGGTATGCATGAAAGAAGAAATCACTGAACCAGTTGTCATTTTCTATCACAATAGAAGTGCTATCAACATCTCTAAGAATCCAGTGATGCAAACAAAGACCAAACACATTGCAATCAAGTATCATTACCTGAGAAAACTTGTACCAGATAAAGACGTCTGAATGGAATATGTGAATAAAAAGGAACAACTAGTAGACATATTCACTAAGGATTTACTTAAAGAAACTCATGACTATCTGAGAGGTCAATTAGGGGTCCTTCCCCTAACTAAGGCTTCCTAGTCAAGCTAGGAGCATTGCATCAAATGAACTACAAAGAATATCTAACAAGTTGATGCAAAGATAGGTCACGCTTTAGGAGCAGCCTAGAGTTGTGAAAAGTATAGCAAAGACAAGAATCAGTCATGAGAAAAGATGATAGAGGGAGAAATATTGTTATTGAACTGAAAAGATGATATCTACATCTGCAGGATGTATGTTTGAGTTGCTACTTTGGCATTTTTGTCAAACAGGGAGATGATCATAGATGAATACACAGAATAAAATTTTCATGGAAGATCAAGCAAGAGGGAGAGATTTAGTGGATGGTCATACAAGCATGGCTAATTGATTCTATATTAGAATGAAGCTAAGGATATTACAAATATTTCTAATGGATGGATACATTTTGGATTGGTTGGTAATTCATGTGATATTCATATGGTGTTGCCATCAATGCCAAAGAGGGAGATTGTTGGAAACTGCAATTGAAGAAATTGTTGTATTGTCATTGATGTCAAACCTTAATTGGTAAGACTATTGCTATTTAAGAAAGTACTATATCTATTTGAGTGTTGCTAAGGGGAAAGGTAAGGTTGGTAACAATAGCACCTAAGGAAAGGTTGAGTTATCTTGATACTTCAATGAGTACTTGATTATGTGGCACAATGATAAGATAATGTATTGTTTATCTGAGTATGAATGAAGACTAAACTGGTAGGCTTAACTGAGCAAAAGTGAAGAAATCTAGTTTAAGCTGAGTGATGTTAGTGTCAACCAAGCTAGTATATTCTGAGTAAATTTAGTGTTGACCGAACATCAGTATTAGCCGAGGAAATAGTTTTTGAGGTGACCAAGATTTCTAGTGAAGACCAAGGAGTTGAACACAGTATTGACCAAGCATCAGTATTTTACATTTGAGGAAGAATTCAGATCTCTAGATGACATTGTTGAATTCTTGGATTATGTAAAATGTGTTGATTTTATTTATTGATTGTATGAAAGAATTTATTGCACTGTAAAATGTTTTATTATAAATCTATTAAGAGATTTGAGATATTTCTAGAAAGATAGCCGAAGAACATAAAGTAGGAAGGATTCGATGAATCTGACCTAACCCTAAGATCTACAAAGGAAATTAAGAAGAAAAAGATGTATTGACCTAATTGAAGAAGTATTAAGGGAACCTAGGCTAGAGGTTGAAGGAGAGAGGATGTTGGAAGTGTTTTTGATGTTATTGATTGTCTAAGCAGAGAAGGCTGAAGGAGAAGTGTTGTGATTTCTTGGAGGGAGTTCCGAGAAGATTAATGACAGTGATGGTAAAGGTTCATAGTCAATAAGCCAGCATATGTGTATGGAATTGGATCTGATATTTGCAAAGTGAGTTGTATGTTTTTTAGATCAATACTACTGCTACATTTTAACCATTGTATTAGTCAAAATCCTTTTAACAAAGGTTGACCTAAAGCCATTTGTATAAATCTTTTGAACAAGGTTGCATTCTAATGGAGTGTATGTAAGTCCTATAACAAGGTACACTTTTTTAAAAGTGGTTTAAATCCTTTAACTGGGTCACACCTGATAGTGTGTTTGTAACCTTTGATAGGGTTGGCTTTTCACCGAGCTCACTTCAAAAGAGTGAACATAATAGTAACATGTTACAAAGTGGTTTTTCCCTAATTGGGTTTCCACTATAAATCCTAGAGTTGATACTTGTGTGAATGTTTTGGTTTGAACATTTCTATGTTTTACAAGCTAGATACTATTGGATAAGTGGACTACACTATTATATGTTTCTATTATGAAATCAGTAATGACCAAGTAGCTATTGGTTATTAGATCTGATTTGTTGAAGAGTTTAAAGTTTGTTTTTATACATCTGGACCTAAGAACAACTGATTCAGCCCCCCTCTCTATTGTTCTAAATCATATTAATAGGAACTGATGAAGAATTACATGGTCACTGAGATCATGAGAGCTATGACTGGTGTACCTCATAATGTTGGTATTGAGGATGGTTATGAAGAAGCTTCTGGATCTAGTGGTGATGACTAGAGAGATAGATCTAGTGAAGACAAAATTGGTCAGTTGCATGGATCTAGAACTCAGTTAAGTAATACTTACTGAATGGAAGTTTCTACTTTCTCTGGTACCTTGAAACCCAAGAACTTGATTGATTGGATTGGTGAAGTTGAAGATTATTTTGAGCTGGAAGAAATTAAAGATCCTCTTCGGGTGAGGTTGGCACAAACTACGTTGAAAGGACATGCTTCTCTTTGGTGGAAAGAATTACAAAGAGATAGAGAAGATGAAAGTGAAATGAAGATTAATCAGTGGAGGTTGATGGTGACAAAATTGAAAGCTAAGTTCATACCCGCTGACTATGAGCTTGACTTGTTTAAGAAGTTGTAGAATCTAAAGTAGAAGGATTTTTCTATTGAAGATTATATCATGGAGTTCTACAAACTTACTATTCAATCTGGACATAGAGAACTTGGTAAGGAAAAGGTATTTCAGTATGTAAATGGTTTGAGATTCAATATTTAGGATGAGCTTGGTATGCTAAAGATTGATTTTGTTGAAGATTCTTATCTGTATGCTCTGAAGGAAGAAGATAAGTTGAAGAGGAAACAACAAAATAATCCCTGAGGGAAGGAGAAGATTGATCACTAGATGAAGGATAAATTGACTGATGCAAAAGATGAATAGAAACTTGTGGAACTGAAGAAGAAGATAGGTAGAGTTATCTTTAAGGGTACCTACTATAATTATGGAGAGGAAGGACACTGCTCTTTTGAGTGTACATAGAAGAAGCTTGGTGACCAACAAACTGATGTGGTGAATGAGTGACACAAGGCAATGATGCAAGAGGGGCCAAATGATGGTGCACCCTAATGATCCAAGCCTGCTCAACACACATGAAAGCCAACAAACACAAGAGTGAGAGAGAGAATGCAAAAACTTCCATATATTATCATCAATTTGAATCATACATGCCGGGTTGTAAGGCCTTCCCGATTATGACCTGATATTACAATGAATCTTAGAAGTCCTCAAACATGTGAGGATCTGTTACAAATCTCCAATCTAATGTCTACTATCTCCTATCTCCAAACGGGTTCTAAACTACAACCAAACAACTACATTTATACAAGAAGCTACCGAACTAAGTCAGCCTTCAGATCCATAATCAACAGAAGTAACAAAAAAATCTAGGACTACATGCTTCCCAATGATGGATACAAACATTAAATCCACAATCCAATAAAATGCACAAGTCGGCCACAACAGGAAACAAAATTAAATCCATCGATAAGCAAGATAACTGAGCAGTAGATAGGCAATGTTGAGCACCAATGAAATAACCAACCGCCCAGGATAGAACCGATCACACTCGGTAACCAAAGGAAATTGACCAACTACCAACCAACTCGGTCAAAGAAGAAACTAAGCAACACACAAAACTTCAAATTCTTTTTGGTGACACAGGATTGCTAAGGACCCAAGATTCTCCTGCATCAGACACCTTGGGTTGTTTTTAAATGATTCTCCAAATCATTTGGTATGTCTGATCTGAGCTGCATCTAACTTAGATTGTAAAATCCATGAACTATCTTCCATCGGTCTATTCTTCCACTTAACCAAATATTCCATATACTATTTTCCTCTTGTACTTTTGCCAACTCTTTACTTCAAAATCTATTCAACTTCATCATTCTGCTTCTTAGGATATTATGTCGATACTGTCACTTCTTCAATAGGTTCATGATACTCATGCAAATTAGCAATGTTGAAAATAGGTGATATGTCCATGTCATCAGGTAACTCAATCTCATATGCATTTCCACTGTCAAATTTCTTCAAAATCTTGCAAGGTCCAAACTTCTTCATCTTCAGCTTCCCATATGTTCCAATAGGAAATCAACCTTTCTTTAAATGAACCATCACTTCATCACCAACATCAAAATTCTTATGTCTCCTTGATCTATCAGCTCTGTCTTTGTATTTCTGATTACTATCTTCCATCTTCAGCTTCACATCTTCATGCAATATCTTCATGTACTCAGCAAACTTTACTCCTTCAACACTTTTCTTATTCTCATCAGTAATGTCTCTCAAATCATATATTCCTCTTGGTTGTGTGTCATTCACAATCTCAAATGGTGTCTTTCCAGTACTCCTATTCATTGAATTATTATATGCAAACTCTTCTTGTGCCAACACAGAATCCCAATTACTCGGCATATCACCAACTAAACATCTCAACAGATTTCCCAAACTTTTGTTCACAACTTTAGTCTATCCATCAGTTTGTGGGTGAAATGTAGAACTATATTTTAACTCAGTGCCAAATTTCTTCCAAAGTGTTTTCCAAAAATATCCAACAAATTTACTGTCTCGGTCAGAGATAATACTCCTCGATAATCCATGCAATCGAACAATTTCCTTAAAGAAAAGATCTACTACATGTACTGCATCTAATGTCTTTCTACATGGTATAAAATGTGCCATCTTAGAAAATGTATCCACAACAACAAATATTGAATCATTACCTCTTACTGTCTTCGATAAGCCAAGAACAAAGTCCATACTGATGTCAATTCAAGGTTTCTCAGGAAAAACAATCGGTGTATACAATCCAGTATTTTGACTTACTCCTTTTTCAACTTGACAAATTTCACAACTTTTCACAAATTTTTGAACATCTCTATACAACTTTGGCTAATAGTACTTCTCCTTAAGCAAATTCCATGTTTTATCAATGCTAAAATCTCTAGCCAAACCACTACTATGTTTCTCCTTTATTAAATTAGATCTCATTACTCCTCTTGGTATACACAACTGAATACCTTTAAACAACATACCTACCTAAATAAAATATTCATCCTATTTAGTATCTTGTTGATCTTGAATAGGTGCTCTGTACTTTCTCATGGCTCAGAAAAATCAAGGTCATTTTCATACAAACTTTTCATCTCATCAAAACCAAGAACTTCAATTTTCATCTCGGTCATCAAATATCTTCTTCTACTAAATGCATCAGCAACTTGGTTAGTAACTCGACTCTTATGCTTTAGATCACAAATTTATAACTTTGCAAATACTCAACCCATTTCATATGTCTTTGATTCAACTTATTCTGACTACCTAAGTATTGTAAAGCCTTATGATCAGTATACAACACAAATTCACTCGATATCAAATAATGTCTCTATTTCTTGAGTGCTTGAACAATAGCATAAAATTCTTGATCATACACAAAATATTTCCTTCTAGCATCATTCAACTTTTCACTAAAGAAAGCAATAGGTTTACCTTCTTGACTCAACACAGCTCCAATTGCACTTCCACTTGCATCACATTCTACTTGAAATACTTTACTGAAATCAAGTAATGCCAAAATAGGTAATTCAACAACCTTCTACTTCAGAGTCTCAAAACTTTTTTCAGCTCCATGTGTCCACTTGAATTCTCTTTTGTCTCCTCTCATAGTCTCAGTCATAGCATTACAAATTGAATTGAAATTCCTTATGAAATTTAGATAAAAACTTTCCAAACCATGAAATTATCTTACCTCACTAGCATTCAAAGGTGTAGGCCAATTCAAAATAGCTTCAACCTTTTCAGGATCCATCTTCAAACCATCAGCTGAAATTAAAAATCCAAAATACACAATCTCTTCTTTCATGAATGAACACTTTTTCAGATGTATCAACAACTTTTCCTCTTTCAATCTTTGCAAAACATGTCTAACATGCAACAAATGTTCTTGTATGGTCTTACTGAATATCAGAATATCATCAAGATATACAATCACAAATTTACCCAAGAATTTCTTCAAAACTTCATTCATCAACCTCATAAAAGTACTTGGTGCATTAGTTAAACCAAAAGGCATAACCAACCACTCATACAAACCTTCCTTTTTGTTGAAAGTAGTCTTCCATTCATCACCTTCTCTAATTTTGATCTGATGATACCCACTTTTCAAATCAATCTTTGTGAAATACTTTGCTCTAGTCAAACTGTCCATGATGTCATCCATTCTTGGTATAGGAAACCTATACTTCACTATTATCTTATTGATTTATCTGGAATCAGTACACATTCTTCATTCTCCATTCTTCTTTGGTGCCAATAAAGCAAGTACTGCATAAGGGCTCAAAATTTTT
Source organism: Chamaecyparis obtusa (assembly GCA_027943335.1). NCBI lineage: Eukaryota > Viridiplantae > Streptophyta > Pinopsida > Cupressales > Cupressaceae > Chamaecyparis > Chamaecyparis obtusa. Next base: position 92,823 of record BSBK01013741.1, on the reverse strand, counting down.
CTAATCAAACCTTTCTCCAGCAACTCTTGAATCTGTCAGTTCAATTCTTGATTCTCGGTAGGTGTCAACTGATGAGGTGCCTTATTCGGTAAACTAGCTCCAAGGATTAGATCCATAGAATGATCAATGCTTCTTTTCAGTGGAAAACCATCAGGTATATTGTTAGAAATGATATCACTATACTCAGTGAGTAACTTATCAATCTCCTCAGAGATGTTATTCTCTATTTTCTTACCCAGCTTATTAGGAATCAAAACAAAACATACATCATTCCTCTTCAAAGAGTTAACAAACTTTCTTCCTTCCATCAAGAAAACTTTCACATATGTGCAAACATTACTTATAGGTTCTTCCATTAATGGCAACAAGATTTGTTTCTTTCCATCAGCCACAATAGTATATTTATGCAATCTCCCATCATATATAGCATGTCTATCATATTGCCAAGGTCTACCCAAGAAAATATGACAACAATCCATAGGCATGATATCACATAACACCTTATCATAGTACTTTCCAATCTTCAAATTCACATAACATTGTTCACTTACCAGGATTGTATTCTCATCTTTGATCCATGAAATTTGATAGGGCTTCGAATGTACCAACCTTTCCAACTGTAATTTTGTGACCATCTCTTCAGATGCTAGGTTCTCCAAGCTACCACTGTCAATGATTACTTTCCAAACCTTATCGAAAACTCTACATCTGGTCTTGAACAAAATTTTCCTTACCGGATCTTCCTTCTTGCTTTCATTCCACAATGCTCTCCTTACCATCAAGTTATTTTCTTTCTCAAGCTCATTCAGTGACTCTTCTTGCACCAAAGCATTTCTACTGCTACCAGCCTTCTTACTAGCTTGTGTACATTCAAAAGATCTATGTCCTTCTCCACAATTATAACAAGTCTCCAATCTAATGTCTACTATATCCTATCTCCAAACTTTCTATAATGTCTCCTATCTCTATGTCTACTATCTATGTATCTAAATCTAAGAACTTGCTGGCTCAGTGAACATTGCTCGGTACAAAAGAGGAACCTTGTCAGAGGAGTAACTTGTTCAGGACATGGTGCAAGTCTGGAGGTAAACTTTGTGATGTAATTGTTGATAGTGGTAGTACCGATAACCTTGTTGCCGAGGACATGGTTCATAAACTTGGTTTGAGTAGAATGAAGCATCCTTGTCCTTATAGGATTGGCTAGTTGCAAGATGATCATGCTTTGGAAGTAAGAGAATAGTTCTTTGTTGATGTTTAGATTGGCCAATATAAGGATCTTTTGTTATGTGATATTTTGAAGATGAATAGTTGTCCTATACTGCTCGGTAGACCTTGGCAATATGATTGCAGAGATATGTATGATTGTGTGAAGAATGTGTTTACTATTGAGAAGGATGATAGGAAGTTTTCCCTGATGCCTTTGTTGGATACAACACTTGGTAGGAGAAGCCTGAGTATTGGTAGCCGAGTTGAGTTGGTGGATCTTGAAGGTATGGATGATCAGTGTAAAGAATAGACCTGTGTGTTGTTAAGGAAAGACTTGAAGAGATAGAGGAAGCTGAAGTGGAAGAATATGAAAAGTGAAAAGTTGGAGGACTTGTATGTGAAGAACTAGTTCGAGATTTATGTGCTCAACCCTGGAAGATGTTCTTCTCAAATATGAACATCTTTTTAAACCTGGGGTGTCTAATGTAGGGGCATTATTGGTTCTCGATGAATTTGCATGATGGTTTGTTATTTGGTAGGTGTTACTTGGTTGTAGCCTTAATCGATGGTCTCGGTTATTGAAGGAAGCTCAGTCCCTGAAGGAACTCAGTGAAACCTCTGGTGCTTCATGGAACTGGTGCTTGATAATGCTTACGTTGCTTGGTGCTTCTTGGCTAGCTTAGTTATTTCTCTGATGCTTGGTAGTTTGTTTTATCGACTCAAGTTCTTGAAGATTTTCTTGGCTGACTTGGTGCATTTATTGTTGGTAGCTTTTGTTGGATTCTCCTATGTGGATCTCGAGGCCGACATGTTGTGTTAAATGTTGTAAGGCTATTTGTGAGCCAACTTGTATTGCATTTAATATTTGTTTATATGAGTTAATTGTTTGATCCAGCTGACTTATGGCTGATGATTAGTATTTAAGGGGTGTTTGGGGTAGTTGTTTAGGCAACATATCTAGGAGATGGGAATATCAGAGAGGAAAATCTGAAAGCAGATTTGGTAGAACCAAATAAGTGAAGTTGTGGAAAAGATCCTACATGATCTTGTAGATCAAATTGATTTCTGATAGTTTGTAATAGCAGAGCTAGTGGTTGAGGCTTGGAGACAAGGAGATTGCTTGGAGGCTTGTGAGCTCAAGTTCAGATCTGCCTTAGGGTTTCCATCAATTGTTGATAGTTTTCAAGACTGAACTAGTTGGAGTTGTATTGGATATTGTTAATCTTGTAGAATTACTTCTTGATTGTAATTGGCCCTAACCCGCAAGGCCTTATAGTCGGGCATGTTAATGAAAATTGATCTGAAGAACTTATGTTTTGTGTATTTCATTGTGTTGTTATGAAGCTATAAGGTTGGACTGTCCTTAATTGGATCCACTGGCATTGGGATCAGTATCAATTCCTTATAGATACTATTGAAGATCTGATTATAAGGTATGTTTCTTATCGTATTCTATACAAAATTTAGTTTCAGAATCAAGAAGGCTCGACTTCATCTTTGGCTCTATATATTTAATGCAAGACTATGAAGGAGAATGCACAAATGGATATGTGTAAAATGTTGTTGGACAATGTCCTTGAGAATATACAAATTTTAGTTGAAGATGGATATGCATTTAAATTTGGATCGTTATTGATGTTCTTGGTATTCTACTTTATGAATTCTTTACCGAAAAATGAGAAACTCAAGTGAAGGACCGACATTCTAGTCGATAAGAATATTTTCAAATACATGAGTTTGTTGGATGATAACATGAGTGCATGAAAGGAATACTTTTCAACATTACAAATGAATATTTGTTTTGGGATGCTTGTTTCTAGAGATATGCCTATAATTCATGGTGAGGAGGGTTCCTCCTCTGGTCAAAAGTTTCTAAAAGGAGCTATCATTGGTTCATCTCCTAAATAAAAGAAGTAAAAGATGTTAGAAATAGGAAATACTGAGGGGGGGGGGTGAATCAGTATTTCAAAAACTTTTACTTTTTCCCACTTATAGATATAATAGATTAATTTAGTCCATGCAAAGCATAAGAAACTAAATAGCATACATAACAGTAAATGTAAAGAACTCATAACACATGATATGTTCTCAAGGAAACCCTAGCTAAGGGAAAACCCCAGTGGGGATGGTACCCACAAAGATCCACTAATGAAAAGATATCCGGTTAAGGATGTTGACCCTATTAGGATCCTGTTACAATCATATAGTGTATCAGTCCTAGTTAAGGGACTATAGGCCTTGTTAGAAGACTCAATCATGTTAGGAGTTGTAGATACAAAAACTGATTACCAGATGAGCTCACTGCCTAAACAAGTAATACAAATGTTTACTGATTAAAATATGGTATTGTTTACAACTTCACATCAACAACTTTTGTTGCTATCACAATTTACATATATTACATGTTACATTTCAAGTATGCTCGGTACATCTTCATCTATACAAGATATAAACATAATATATTTCTCTTGTCGGCTTGCATTTCTTTATCCAAGAGTAAAAATCTATAATGTCATCTCTTTATAATATTAAGTCATTATTTTGACAAGCAAAATAATCCCTTAATTCATTTACTAGTTCTGTCTTCAAAACTGCATTGTCGGCTGTACTCTGTCATTGGTAAAATAGTCATAACTTTGTCTGTATTGTCTGTACTATTTTGCACACTAAGATGGGGTATCCTTGGACACCATAGAGTCTATGTTCAATTGCACAAACTCTGATCATGCTCTAGTGAATGTCGCCAAAACAAACTGTATCGGGTGCTCTGTCAAAATCACTATTTCATACTTAGACAATTTTAGTCTGTGACCTTCCATACTTACTTTTCAACTTATGCACTCTACATAGGAAACATATGTTTTCATAATGACAACATTCATGTACATACCTCAACCAAATTGCCAACAATCTCCCCCTTTGTCATTGGTGGCAACATATGAGAAAATTGGCTAAATGTACAAGTCAAAAATCTCATAATTGCATCAAAAATGTGGCCATAGTATAAAATAAGTATACTATCCTTATATCTCCTCAAGATATATACAATAATCTATAACACTTCATAATACTCCATAGAACTCCCCCTATGAGTATCCTTCTTTATCATATATAGACAATTTTCTAAGTATCTCTCCCCCTTTGACAACAATGACAAAATAAAGGGTGGAAAGGGATATACAAAAAAATTGTGTCAAAAATTTTACCATACTGTCTTATTGCAAAGCCAGTAGGCTTGCAACACAATCTACAAAATATATCTTCCAAGTCTCAAAATCTTTCTCCCATGCCTTCTCTATTGATTTTTCTACATTGAGTAATGTACTCAATCCATATGCTACAATCTGACAAGCTTGGAGGGACTCAAAATTGAATTTCTAAAATGTTGTCTTAGCAGTAAGACATTCATCTAGCTGCTCTTCTATTATGGTCAACTTGATTGAGACATGCTCTCTCAAGATGTTTATTCTGATAGATTTCTTATTTTTTCTCATCATTTAAAATCCTTATTTCATCACATAATTTTTTCATCTTATTCTCAACTGTTCTGATCTTTATGTTTAGGTTGGCCAAAGAGTTTGTTTCTTCTGCAATCTCATCTTTCTTCTCTTTTATCTTCTTTTCTTCTTCAATTAAAATATTTTCTGACTTTGTACACTGAATGTACAAACACTTTCGAGTCTCAAGATGTTTCCTTAAGTCCTTAATGTGTCTATCAAGGCTGTCAATGTCATTCTTGATATTTAGACTTATGTTCTGCAACATCTCATCTTCATAAGCTACCTGAGCCTTAACCTTAGCAATATCAGTTAAATTGGTGAATTCAACATCAAAATATTTAATTACCATCTTTTCTCTTTTAAGTGGATCTGAATCAAAGACTTCTATAGATATGACACTTTGTAGCTTCTCAGTCAAGTCTTTCAGACTACCTTCCAAATTCTTAACTTTCTTGTTCTTTCCAATAATTTTGTTTAAAGAGGTGATCAACTCTATTTGATCATCATCATCAACTTCCTTGCTCAAATATTCAATCAATGTTTCTATTCCTTTCCCATTTCCAGTCTTAGGAGTAAGAATGATGTCTTCTTGTGTTCCAATAGGTGTAGGGGCCTCTATTTCCATTTGCACTTTAGTATGTGTAGTCTCTGTTCCAATAGTCCTTTCTTGCTCTCCCAAATCCAAATTGTCAACAAGGTTATCCAAACTGTTGAGTACTGCATCAACAGAATCTAAAGTAACTTTAGTTCCTTCAATGTCCATAGATTTTGTGCCAATATTTATGAAAGAAGAGGGAATATCTTCAACTACCTCTACTACTGCCTCTGCTTGTTTTGAACTCTATTACCAATTGTTAGAAAGGAAAGACCACCAAGATAACTGAGAGGGGGGGGGGGGTGAATCAGTTATTTGATAATTAAACCATTTATCATCATTAACTTCAATATCAACTTCAACAGCTTTAAACCATATAATTAATGTAGTAACCAACCATAGAAAGATAACCATACACAATGACACAATAACACAAGATATGTTAACTAGGGAACCTCTTGATCAAAGAGTAAACCCCGATGGGAATGATGCACTAATATGAAAGTTCCTTGTTAAAGGATGGACCCTATTAGGAGTCTTATGAAATACATTCATTACATATGAATCTCTATTAGGAGATTTTGAATCCCTATTAAAAGATTCTAACCCTGTTAGGAGTTATGGAAGACAGAAGGATCCACTGCCCAAACAGCTTCAAGGCAAGATCTCTAAACTCACTGTCCAATAGATCTTAGGATTATTCAATAGAATAATATGAAATATGTTAGCTCCTTCAAAATATGCCAAAACCACACTCTCTGCTACACAAGATCACAAATTTAGATCTCTATACTTTGCAAGTCTTCCTCCATCACTAAATTAGCTCTTTTCTTGACTTCATGCATACATTCGCATCACAAATTTCATAATTTCATATCAAACCTCTTACAATCCTCATACATAACAAGGAAAAAATTCCTTCCTTTATACCACACTCAAATAATTACAAATGAGTCGGCATGCAAATACAAAATAATAATTTCAACATGCTACATCAAAATTACATAAAACTATCAGCTTCCAGATACAATAAATTTCCAATAGTGTGACCTCAAAGTTTGTGCTATGAAACACGTTACCACCAATGAATCTCAAACTTCCCTTTAACTGTGTAGAATCAAATTCCATCCTGATTAGGAGATATCCTCCGATTACGAAAAATCGCTACATAGGAAAACTCCCAGAATACTGCTTTCACCAAAATGCTTATAACTTTCATGAATCAATGAATTTCTCTTTTCTCTCTTAACCATATGCTAATAACACACCAAAGAACATACCATCAACTACACATAACTCAATCTACAATATAACATGTGCGCAAAACAAAACTATGCCTGCTTCTTTGCTAAAACTCTAGAATAACAATGTGTCGACATCAATGACAATCATAGTCATGAATGCAACAACCACTACTACAGAATGACTGCCAAAGGGTTTAGCATTCATTCCTAACAATCTGCCCCATTGGCATTGATGGCAACATAGATGAAAAACATCCAATGTTCCAAAAATCCAATCATTGCTTCTCAACTGCACTGCTACTCATCATCAATCAAATCTTGCTTCGTTATCCTATTCAATCTCTCAAAAAATGTACTTCCTCAATGTTTCTTCATTTTTTTTCATGATTCTCTTCCCCATTGACATCAATGATATAAATTCTATCACTATGTCAAACAATAGCTCAATGTCAAAAGACACTATTCAGAAAATACATTCACAAGAGTCCTCAAGGACTCAGCTCAAATACACATACTCCCCCATAGAGGAAGTACCAACATCCAATCTAGAAAATAGATAGGGACATAAACCACTGGATGGATGCGACCGACTACATCATTACTCAAAAGTAGGTTGGGGAATAACCCCAAGCATAGCTCTTAGATACTCAAATGTATCCTTAGGAAAGGGCTTAGTAAATATATCTGCTATCTGCTCCTTTGGGCTTATGTAATCTAGTCTGACTTCTTTTTCTGCAACTTTCTCTCTTACAACATGATACTTGATCTCTATATGCTTTGTTTTAGAATGTAAAACTGGATTCTTAGACATACTAACTATACTTGTATTGTCACAATATATGACAATAGGCTCATCAAACTTGATTCCAATGTCCATCAACATCTGCTTCATACAAATTATCTAATTACAATTGTTTGCTGCTTCAACATATTCTGCTTCTATTGTACTCTGTGAGATATAATTCTCTTTTTTTCTCAACCAAGAAACTAATCTTCCTCTAAGAAAAAAGGCTCTGCCACTGGTGCTTTTCTTTTCATCAACGTTGCCTCCCCAATCAACATCAGTATATGCACATAGGGTAAAATCATCAAAATTTTCATACCACAGTCCATAGTCCATTGTTCCTCTAGGATATCTCAATATCTTTTTTACTGCTGCATAATGTGACTCTCTAGGTTTGGATTGAAATCTTGCTACCATCCCAATTGAATGTTGCATATCTAGTCTAGTGTGTGTCAAGTATTGCAATCCACCAATCATAGATCTATATTTCTTTTGCTCAACTTCTAGTGTTTCATCTTTACTAGATAGTTTATGTCCTGTAACCATAGGTGTTCCAACTAGTTTGCAATTCTCCATACCGAATCTTTTCAACAAATCATTCAAGTACTTAGTCTGATTTATAAAGATACCATCTTTGTTTTGTGTTATTTGCAATCCCAAAAAGTATTTCATTTCTCCAATCATACTCATTTCAAATTTTTTTTTCATTTCATCAGCAAACTTGTCACTAGCTTCATCTTCTCCTCCAAAAATAGTGTCATCAACAAAAATAACCAAAATTAACAATCCATTCTCAATTTCTTTTGTGTATAAGTTGCGATCATCTGTTCCTTTTATAAATCCCAATTTTAACAAATACTTATCTAATATAGCATACCAAGTTCTAGGTGCTTGCTTTAGTCCATACAATGCTTTCTTTAGTTTACATACCATGTCTCCTTCTTGAGTCAAAGGAAAACCTTCAAGCTGCTCAATGTAGACTTCTTCTTCTAATTCACCATTTAGAAATGCTAACTTCACATCCATCTGATACACTTTGAATTTCTTAAATGTTGCATAAGCCAAAAATATTCTTACCGCTTCAAGTCTTGCCATAGGGGCAAAAGTCTCTTCATAGTCAATTCCTTCTTGCTGTGAGTATCCCTTACATACTAATCTTGCTTTGTTTCTAATTACTTCTCCTTGTTCATTCATCTTGTTCCTGTATACCCATTTAGTTCCAATCACATTTTTGTCTTTAGGTCTAGGGACCAATTCCCATGTCTTGTTCTTTTCAATCTGATCCAATTCTTCTTTCATATCTTTAATCCAATGTTCATCTTCACAAGCTTCATTAGTAGATTTAGGTTCAATTTGAGAAATCAAACATAAATGTACCTTCTTTCTAGTCATAACTCCTCTGTCCAAACTTCCAATGACTTGCTCAATAGGATGATGTCTTGATATATACCTGTTAGGTGTCATAGTCACTGATCTTTCTTCAACTATAGATTCTTCTTTGTTTTCTTCAGCATGACTTTCATTCAACAATTCACTATCAGTCTCATAAAATTGTTCAGTAGTTTCAATGTTAGGCTGCGGATTAGTTCCTCCATCAGATTCATAATCAAGCATTCTTTCCTGAATTTTAAACTTCTCATCAACTTTTACATTTGCACTTTCAACAATAGTTTTAGTTCTCTTATTGTAACCTCTATATGCTTTTCTTTTCAAAGAATATCCAAGAAAAATTCCTTCATCGCTTCTAGGATCAAAATTTCCTATATCATCATCTCTCTTAATATAAAATTTGCTTCTAAAAATTCTAAAATACTTAATTGAGGGTGCATGTCCAAACCACAATTCATAAGGTGTCTTGTCTATGTCTACTCTAATTTGTACTCTATTCATTGTATATACTACTGTATTCACTGCTTCTCTCCAAAATGTCTTTGCCAAGTCACCTTCAAATAACATAGCTCTAGCTGCTTCAGTCACTAATCTATTTCTTCTTTCTGCAATACCATTTTGTTCAGGTGTTCTAGGGGTTGATAACTATCTTTTAATACCATTTTCTTGACAAAAAGTGTTAAACTCTTTAGATGTAAATTCTGCACCTCTATCAGATCTCAAACATTTAATCCTCATTCCTGATTCATTCTCTATTTTATTCTTCATGACCTCAAACTTATCAAATGCTTCAAATTTTTCTTTAAAAAATGCAATCCACATCATTCTTGTAAAATCATCAACAAGAATCTTAAAATACCTTTCTCCATAGAATCCTCTAGTCCTAGTAGGACCGCTCAAGTCTGTATGAACAATCTCCAACTTCTCTGTAGATGTGAACTTCTTGCTAGGAAATGAACTCCTTTTCTGCTTAGCCATCACGCATTCCTTGCAAATCATGTTAGTAGGCTTCATGATCTTAGGTAAGTCTCTGACTGCAAGTGTAGAACTCACTTTCACAATATTATCAAAGTTTATGTGACAAAACCTTCTATGCCATAACCAACTATCATCAATCTTAGTCATCAAGCATGTCATCTCAGTAGGGTTCAATTAAAATACATTACCTCTAGTTCTAGATCCAGTTCCAATTAAATTTTCATCTTTATCCTTAATCACACAAGTTTTCTCAGTAAACCAAACTTGATATCTGATGAAGGGATGCTCCCCTTAATACCACAAACACATAACAGAAATAGAGAAACAACAACAATATGCAAGAACAGAAAATTGGCTTCTTATTATCTCCACAAATGTGGAATTACAAACTTTCAGAATTACAATATGCAAAGCCACATGGGCATTCCCTTACAATATTCTGTAGGACAAAGCCTCGAACTATTACACAGAACTATTCTGAACTGCCTAAGACAATAATACAGCCTTCCTTATATAGGCAATTTCCACCGCCCGAGAAGGTTCCAGAAATTTAGCCCTAAGGGCCGACCAAACTTAGAATTATTTTATTTTTCAATTTATTACATCAAAGTCGGCTCAAAATAACTTTTGAAACCCGAACAGAAATTTTGAAGGAAAATTATTTTCGCCATTTCAGGTGACCCGACTTCCGAAGATCATAAGTCATCACCAGTTGACCCGATTGACTATTATAACCTCATTTCGGAAACGCCACGAAGCACTCTACAGGCTTGACCGGCACAAGCGCCCGTCACCCAAATTTTTGACCTCATCCGGGGCCTCTAAAGCCTTCAAAACTGAGTTCGAAGTTTCTGTACCCTGCTGCCAATACCGAAAATCTTCAATATCTTCAAAACTACACCTGATCTAGCCATGAAACTTTGCTGGCAAACTTATATGACCAAAATGAACCTCCAAGAAAGAAATCAGATCATTCTGAGCACATACGAAAATTACCAAAAATAGTAACTTTCCATAAATAGCAGCTCTGCACAAAATAGCCCTTATTGAATATAAAAACAGAAATATTTTTGGGTGATGCAAGATTGCTCTTACACCCAAGATGCTCCTGCATCAGACACCCGGGGTAATTTGAGAAGTGACCCTGTCACGACTCAGGCGTGCAGAGGAAAACCAAGACGGTTAACCTCCTCCTTTGTTAGCCATGATGAATCTTCAACAGGTCATCCTTTCCATTTGACCAAATATTCTTCATATGTCCTATTCCTTGTGCTTCTGCCAACACGACTATCCAGTATGTCTTCAATCTCCTTGATATCTGAACTAGTTGCTGGAATACTCCACTGTGCTGCTGTGATTTCATCTTCAACACCTCCTTCATGATACTCTGTCAGATCTGAAATGTTAAACACTGGTGAAATATTTAGCTCAGTAGGCAATTCTACCTCATATGCGTTTCCTGAATCATGTTTCTTCAGTATCTTACATGGTCCAAACTTCTTCATTTTCAGCTTGTTATATGTACCAACTGGAAACCGCTCCTTCCGCAAATGAACCATGACTTCATCACCAACCTGAAATTCCTTATACCTCCTTTTCTCATCTGCCTTAGCCTTATACTATGCGTTCATCTTGGTAATATGCTTCCTCACCTCCCCATGGATGTTCTTCAAGTGTTCTGCAAAATCCTCAGCTTCAGCACTACTTATTTCTCCTTTATCTATCTTTCTCAATTCAGATGCATTTCTTGGACTACTTCCATATACAATCTGGAATGGTGATTTACCAGTGCTCCTGTTGACAGAATTATTGTATGCAAATTCCGCCTGTGGTAAAATCAAATCCCATCCTGTTGGCTTATCTCCAACCAAACATCTCAGCAAATTTCCCAAACTCCTATTCACCACCTCTGTCTGTCCATCAGTCTGTGGATGATGTGATGAACTGAACTTCAAATCTGTCTTCAACTTCTTCCACAACGTACGCCAAAAATATCCAACAAACTTAGTGTCCCGATCTGAAACTATGGTCTTTGGCAAACCATGAAGTCTCACTACTTCTCTGAAAAACAATTCTGCTACATGAACAGCATCATTAGTCTTCTTGCAGGGAATGAAATGTGCCATCTTTGAAAATCTGTCAACCACCACAAAAATTGAATCATGTCCCCGCTGTGTCCTTGGTAAACCAAGAACAAAGTCCATGCTGATATCCTCCCAAGGCTTCTCTGGTACGGGTAATGGCTGATACAATCCTGTATTCTGCTTCACTCCTTTCGCCATCTGACATACTCTGCAACTCTGTACAAACTTCTTCACATCTTGCTGCAACTATGGCCAATAATAATTCTCACTAACCAAACCAAGGGTTTTATCACGACCAAAATGTCCAGCCAATCCTCTGCTATGCTTCTCCTTGATGAGATTCTCCCTCATAGAACTTCGTGGAATGCACAACTGACTCCCTCTGAATAGCATATCATCCTGGATGATGAAATCCAACCATTTCATCCTGTCTAGAGTAACAGGTTTTGTACAAGCTTTCCAAGCTTCACCAAAATCAGGATCCTCTGGATACAAATTCTTGAGTTCCTTGAACCCAACCACTTCAATCTGCATTTTTGTCAGCAATAGTTGCCTTCTGCTAAGAGCATCTGCAACCCTATTAGACTTTCCACTCCTGTGTTTCAAAACAAATGTATAACTCTGCAAAAACTCAACCCATTTCAAATGTCTTTGATTCAATTTTCCTTGACTATTCAAATATTGCAAAGCTTGATGATCGGTATACAAAACAAACTCCTTAGGAAGTAGATAATGTCTCCACTTCTTTAATGCCTGAACTATAGCATAAAATTCCTGATCATAAACAGAATATTTCTTCTTGGCATCATTTAACTTCTCACTGAAATAAGCAACAGGTTTACCTTCTTGGCTCATAACAGCTCCTATTGCAGTACCACTAGCATCACAATCTACTTGAAACACCTTATTAAAATCTGGAAGTGCTAAAACAGGTTGTTCTGTAACTTTTTGTTTCAACAATTGAAAACTCTTTTCTGCCCCATTAGTCCACTTAAACTCTTTTCTATCCCCTCTCATTGTTTCAGTCAAGGGTCCACAAATACTGCTAAAATTTCTGATAAACTTTCTGTAAAAGCTAGCCAAACCATGAAAAGATCTTACCTCAGTAGCACTCCTTGGAGTAGGCCATTCAAGGATAGCCTGTACCTTCTCTGGGTCCATTTTTAGACCTTCTGCTGAAACTACAAATCCCAAATACACTAACTCTTTCTTCACAAAACTGCACTTCTTCAAATTAATCAACAATTTCTCATCTCTCAACTTCTCAAATACCATACGAATATGCATCATATGCTCATCCAATGTCTTACTAAAGATCAAAATATCATCTAGGTAAACAATGACAAACTTACCCAGAAATTCTTTCAGAACCTCGTTCATGAGCCGCATGAAAGTGCTCGGTGCATTGGTTAGCCCAAAAGGCATGACTAACCACTCATATAGTCCTTCTTTTGTCTTGAAGGCAGTCTTCCATTCATCTCCTTCTCTAATCCGAATCTGATGATATCCACTCTTCAGATCTATCTTTGAGAAATATACAGCTCCACTCAAACAGTCCATAATATCATCCATTCGTGGCAATGGAAACCTGTACTTGATTGTGATCTTGTTTATTTCCCTAGAATCCGTACACATCCTCCATTATCCATTCTTCTTTGGTGCTAATACCGCTGGTACAGCACAGGGACTCAGACTCTCACGGATCAATCCTTTCTGTAACAGTTCATGTACTTGTCTGTTCAACTCCTCACTTTCTGCAGGTGTCATTCTGTGTGCTGCCTTATTCCGCAAACTCGCTCTTGGGATCAAGTCCATCTGATGACTGATCTCCTTGACTGGTGGTAATCCATCAGGCACGTTATCGGATACAATATCCTGAAACTCATTCAACAAATCTGCAACTTCTACAGGAACATCTTCTACTTCCTCTTTACCAGCTTTTAGAATTAAAGCAAAACATACATGCTCATGCCTCATACCATCTACGAATTTCCTTCCATCAACAAATGTTATTCTTGCATTACCACATACCTTTTCTTCGGTCTCCTTCAATGGCTTTAGCTTATGTCGCACTCCATCCTTTGTCAGGGAATAGGTATTCGCACGACCATCGTGTACAGCACATCTGTCAAACTGCCACGGTCTACCCAATAACATATGACATGCATCCATAGAGATGATATCACATAGTACCTCATCTTGGTACCCGCCGATCTTGAACTTCACTAGGCATTGTTCATTGACCATGACCTTGTGGTCATCCTGTACCCAGGCAATCCGATATGGATGTGGGTGTTTCTGTCTCTTGAGTTTCAACTTTGTCACCATCTCTTCTGACACCAAATTGTCAGTGCTTCCACTATCAATAATCACATCACAACATTTACCTTCACACTTGCACCTGGTGCGAAACAGGCTCCTCCTTTGCTCAGGTTCATTCTCACCACTCAACAGGACTCTTCTGTTAATCAACGTTTCTCTTCTTTCAGCATCTTCAGAATTTGATGATCTGGCATCTTCATCTACATGTGCAACTCTGGCCTGGCCTTCATTTCTCCTGTCTGTTCTGCCTTGACGCTGAGGAAATTCAAATGCCCTATGACCTTCTTCTCCACAGTGAAAACATGTTCCACGGAAGCCTCCTCTTCCAGATCCTTGTCCTCTTCCTCTTCCTCTCTGATCTCTATTATTCTGATCCTGGAAGCGATTGGAATTATTTCCACGCTGATTCTGACTGCTACTGGCCTCATCCTTCTTTTTCAGATCTTCATTTCGGCCACCATATGACCGTCCACTAGACCATCCACCGCGACCTCTTCCATTTTGTCTGCTCTCAAACTTCTTGTTCAGCTTTTCCTCTACTTTTAGGGAAAACTGGTATGCCTCCTCAATACTGTTCATTCGAACCAGATTCAGCTCCTCCTGAATGCTTGGCCTTAACCCATTAAGGTATCGGGCAACTTTCTCCTTATCAGCTTCTGCATGGCCTGTTCTGATGAGAAGTCGATAGAACTCCTCTGTATACTCCTGAACAAATCTTCCTGCTTGCTTCAAACTTTGCATTTTCTTTAGTAGGTCAAGCTCATAATCAACAGGAATGAACTGTCGCTTCAATTTATCCACCATCCGATCCCATCTTGTGATTTTATCTTTCCCTCTTCTATTTCGCTCCAATTGAATTTCTTGCCACCAGATCTTCGCATGACCTTTCAATCTGGCCTTCACAAATTTGACTCTATCAGGATCGTCAACATCTTCGTACTCAAAATATTCCTCACATTCATTGATCCAGTCAATCAATTCCTCTGGGTTAAGATTTCCAGAAAATGTAGGAACCTCAATCTTAGGTCTTTTCCCAATCTTGGAAATGGCCCGAAAAAGTCTTTCTTCCTCCTGGTTCACAATTTCAACTTCTCCTGCTTGATATTCTTCTTCGGCTTCATCCTCGCTTTCATCTCTGACATTAAGATTCATTCCTCTGCGAATCTCTTTTTGTAATGCTCGCACTTGTCTCTGCAGCTCTCTAACCTCAGGTGTTACGACACCAGCTCTTCCACCACGTTCCCTTCGTGGAGGCATTTTCGCGATGCGCGCTGAAACCCTAGCCACGGTCCTGGTGCAAACTGCCTCACAGTCGGCGATCTGTTTACACACTCAAGAACTCCTGCTCTGATACCACTTGATGAAGGGATGCTCCCCTTAATACCACAAACACATAACAGAAATAGAGAAACAACAACAATATGCAAGAACAGAAAATTGGCTTCTTATTATCTCCACAAATGTGGAATTACAAACTTTCAGAATTACAATATGCAAAGCCACATGGGCATTCCCTTACAATATTTTGTAGGACAAAGCCTCGAACTATTACCCAGAACTATTCTGAACTGCCTAAGACAATAATACAGCCTTCCTTATATAGGCAATTTCCACCGCCCGAGAAGGTTCCAGAAATTTAGCCCTAAGGGCCGACCAAACTTAGAATTATTTTATTTTTCAATTTATTACATCAAAGTCGGCTCAAAATAACTTTTGAAACCCGAACAGAAATTTTGAAAGAAAATTATTTTCTGCCATTTCAGGTGACCCGACTTCCGAAGATCATAAGTCATCACCAGTTGACCCGATTGACTATTATAACCCCATTTTGGAAACGCCACGAAGCGCTCTACAGGCTTAACCAACGCAAGCGCTCATCACCCAAATTTTCGACCTCATCCGGGGCCTCTAAAGCCTTCAAAACTGAGTTCGAAGTTTCTGTACCCTGCTGCCAATACCGAAAATCTTCAATATCTTCAAAACTACACCTGATCTAGCCATGAAACTTTGCTGGCAGACTTATATGACCAAAATGAACCTCCAAGAAAGAAATCAGATCATTCTGAGCAAATACAAAAATTACCAAAAATAGTAACTTTCCATAAATAGCAGCTCTGCACAAAATAGCCCTTATTGAATATAAAAACAGAAATATTTTTGGGTGATGCAAGATTGCTCTTACACCCAGGATGCTCCTGCATCAATATCCTTTATCCACTAACTGTCCAACACTTAAAAGATTTTGTTTCAATCCATCAACAAAGTAAACATCATCAGTATTAGTCTTTCCATCAAGAGTAATAGATCCTATACCTTTAATCAAACAAGGTGCATTGTTACCAACTCTAACAACTCCTCCATCATAATTGTTAAACTTTATGAACTTTCCTTTATCACCAGTCATATGATGTGAACAACCACTATCTATAATCCAATCAGCTTTCTTTTCAACTTGGGAAACTAAGGATTTTTCTTCTTTAATATCAGATTCAAAATTTTCTTCCTTAATTGCTACAAATCGTATGTCATCAAAGTTATCATTATCACTGTCACTCAAATGTCTTTCAATTCCTGCTTCAATTTCTTCATCATACCAATATAGCTTCTAACAAATTCATCTTCCATCATTCTTATGTCTTCAAGTGCACAAATCCAATTATGTAACCTAGCTTTCTTTGCATGTTCATCACCTTCAAAAGTAGAATGTAAAGCTTTCCAAATATGATGAGATTTAGTTAAACCTTTTACCTAACTATATTCATTCTCCAGAAATGCTGATAAAAGTGCTTCTCTTGCAAGTATGTTACACATAAATAAATCTACCTCATCTTTACAACTTGTCTCAAGATTGTCTTCTTCAATTATAGTCCTTTCATTCTTTGTGATCAACCAATAACCTGGTCTTAAACACAAGAGATGTGTCTTCATCTTTTCTTTCCAGCTATCAAAATTTACTCCATCAAACTTAGGGCTTTCTTTCCTGAAATTCACCATAGATCTCCTTAAGTTGTTAAACTTCTCTTTCAAGGACCTGCTGCTCTGATACCAATTGTTAGAAATAAGAAATACTGAGAGGGGGGGGTGAATCACTATTTCACAAACTTTTACTTTTGCCCACTTATGGATATAACAGATTACTTTAGTGCATGCAAAGCATAAGAAACTAAATAGCATACATAAAAGTAAATGTAAAGAACTCATAACACATGATATGTTCTCAAGGAAACCCTGGCCAAGGGAAAACCCCGGTGGGGATGGTACCCACAAAGATCCACTAATCAAAAGATATCCGATTAAGGATGTTAACCCTGTTAGGAGCTTGTTACAATCATATAGTGTATCAGTCCTAGTTAAGGGACTATAGGCCTTGTTAGAAGCCTCAACCCTGTTAGGAGTTGTAGATACAAAACCTGATTACCAGATGAGATCACTACCCAAACAAGTAATACAAATGTTTACTGATTACAATATGGTACTATTTACAACTTTGCATCAACAACAATTTACATATATTACATGTTACATTTCAAGTATGCTCGATACATCTTCATTTATAAAAGTTATAAACATAATATCTTTCTCTTGTTGGCTTGCATATCTTTATCCAAGAGTAAACATCTATAATGCCATCTCTTTATAATATTAAGTTATTATTTTGACAAGAAAAATAATCCGTTAATTCATTTACTAGTTTTGTCTTCAAAACTGCACTGTCGACTATACTCTATCATCGGTAAAATAGTCATAACTTTGTCCATACTATCCGTACTCTTTTGTGCACTAAGATGGGGCATCCTTGGACACCATAGAGTCTATGTTCAACTGTGAAAACTCTGATCATGCTCCAGTGAACATCACCAAAACAAACTGTATCGGGTGCTCTATCAAAATCAATGTTTCATACTTAGACAATTTTAGTCTGCAACCTTCCATACTTACTTTCCAACTTATGTGCTCTACATAGGGAACATATGTTTCCATAATGAAAACATTCATGTACATACCTCATCCAAATTGCCAACAAAAGACTAGTGGGTGAACTCACAATAGTGGGTTACACTTTTTTTCCTAAATGGACATTGAACTCTACATTTAAAAAAAATAAAATCAGATTCAGATGCATATTGTTGTTAAACCATTTGAAATCAGAAGATGAAGTAAATTAGAGTCTTTTAGGATTTTTTTTCTAGATTCTAAATATATTTTTTATTTATATTTTTGAACTGATTTGAATGGTTTTTTCTTTCTCCCATGAAAACTTGTATGTTGTTGAAAACATCATTTTCAAAGAGTTACATTGTTTTCATCGAGCATAACTTTTCTTTTAAAATATATATCAATATGATTCTTTTGAAATTAGTTTTTTAACATCCATACAGAGGGCATGCAATTGGTTTGATGACATTATCATGATTATTTCATATTTTATTAACGTTTGAAGTTGACTAAACCATAATTTTGACATACCTTGACTACATAGCTTATAACTTGTCATGTATTTGTCCAATTTCATTTATTTTTTTATAGAAATATAACTTCAATACCTAGGGCATAGATATTTTTTAGAATTTTTTTTCTCTCATTTACTATTTTTCCATAAGCATCAAACATAGAGGTAGGCATATGGTGAAATATTTATGTTTAGTAAAACTAAAAATACAAAGTCATAATAAAATTAATATATGTTAACATTATAATCATTGGAAATATTTTTCTCAGTAGTACCTTACTACATAGATAGTTGCGTCAAATGGATTCATTTGATTTTCCAAAAGATAAATTTGAAGTGATTTTGTGTCAGCATTTTAATAGGTGCGAAGAAGACTCCATTATAGGTATGAATTAGGAGTATAGATGTTATATCAATGTTTTTTTATCTAAGAGGATTTGAGCTAACCATTTGTAATGAAATATTTCAAATGGAACCTCTCAAGGCTTAAATCATCATATTTTATTAAAAATCTATTATTTTAGCAAAAATCAGCATCTCTAAAAAAGTGTAACCCACTATTGTGGAGTCACCCTGGTGAGAAAGGAAACTAAATTGTTACAATATCAAAAGATGAGGAAGAAGAAATAGATAAAGAAGAAAATATTACAATGGATTGGATGTTCAAGAAGAGGAGGTAGTTGTAGAGAGATATGTGTGCTCTTCGAGAAAGTCTGAGAGGATGGACTTGAGTATGGTTAGAACCTAGATGGAATATGATTAATATGGAAATCTTGATGATATGTGGACCATATTTTCCTTGGGGGATAAGAAAATGGTGATTAAATTGCCAATTGATCACCTGATTAGTAAAAAGGTTATAATTTATAGTGTATCTGGTTTGATATTGAGTGATTTTATCATGATTTTCGAGGTTGAGTTGTTATAGTTTGGTACAAATTACCTAACAGTGGAGAAATCTATAGTGAAGAAGTGTGAAAATTTAAAACAAACACTCTTTGGAATTATCAAAGAGATGAGGAATTGTGTGAAGGAGATCATTGATATTTACAAATATTATCTTCAGTAGCCTACTACTATAGAAAATTTCATAGAATCGAGAAAAGTGATTGAGAAGGAATTGAACAAACTTTGACAGTCATATGATGTTTTCAAAGATCAAGATGTGAAATGGAGAATTGGAGTTGGCGAACTTCAAATAGAGTGGTTTTTGCTACAGACAAAGAGAGAAGATATAATAAAAATCTTTTGGTTGGTAAAAGACATGTTTGAGGTTTTGTTGGAGTTTTCTTTTGACATGTTAACCAATGTAGAGGATTTTTCACAGTGGTTATAGTCATTGGAATAGACAAAATCATTTGACAAGCTAGTGAAATGTGCTTGTTTGTGTTCTTGGATGAAGGCAATAATTTTTGAGTGGAAAAAAGAGCCTCTTAATCTTAAGGAGAACTATATGAAGGTATTTTCTATTGAATTGGTTGTATTTTTTACAACTAGCGATTGATGTTGCACAAAAATATTGACCTATTAATGTTTGGTAAAACCACTAGACTTGTAGAAGACACAAGAGGCGATTAATACAAGTCAAAAACCACCACTGTACTAAAAAACCAAGGAGACAAAGGGCTCAATCAGTTTTTCTCACCATTGTAACAGTCCCCCCATTGCAAGTGTGGAGTTCAAACCTATGGCCAAGCTTTGATTGTTCTTGTCATTGATGGAGGGAATTCAGAGAGATCAGTCCAATCGTACAAAAAGAGTAAACAAAGCAAGAATACACAAGAAAATATAGAGGGAACAAGAAATATTTGCATTTATTTACTATAAATTAGTTACATTTAGTTGGCAACATATATGCTAGGCTATAATTGGCCCGCTTGATTAAAATCTTCAGTCAGAGCCCTTAGAACCCAATTCTAAAGATTATCCTTGATTACCAACTATGAGCCCCCTTCTAAATAAGTATTACATTGGATAAACAAGAATCACAACATGTAGATCATCCAAGAACAAAGAACATCCCCCAAGAATAGGGAATTGTGCTAAAGAAAATAGGGCAGGTCCTAAATCATAAGGAACTCTATCCATAAACTATGAAATTGACATTGAATCAATATTTAGGTCCATGCATGATCCAAGAAAAAATATTTATGTGTCATAGAGCTTTTCAAACCTTATATTTCCATCGAAAGACTGGAATTCACCAACGGGTCACAAACTAGCAAGAACACGCCACCCGAGCGAGAACAAATCATTACTCGTGCAACAATGAACCAAATACGATATGAACCTAGGAACATGGTCCAAGATAGGTCATGGATACAATCCAATCATCACATTTAAGATAACTCAAACATATGATGAATTACCAATTTGATCTCTCAGACTGGAAAATAGGAACAATACTGAACAAAAATATTTGCAGTTGATGCAAGATTGTTCCAAACCCAAAATTCTCTAGTAAGTATGAAGGAAGGTTACCTTTTAAATGCTTCAATTGTAATAATATTGGTCATATTGCATCTAGGTTTCCAAATAAAATCTACAAGGATAGCAGAGAAAAATCTAATAAATATCATGTTAAGGATCATAAAAGTTTTTATGTTGTTGAAGGTGTGATTGATGATGAGTCTATTGCTAGTGAGGATGAGATTGTATTTACTAGTATTAAAGAAGATAATCCTAATGAATAAATGCATTGGTTTCATAGTTTGTTAAAAGAGATAAATGGGTCATTGATAGTGGATGTTCAGATTATATGACTGGTGATAAGGATAAGTTTGTGAAGCTTGAGGACTATGATGGTGGTTTTGTTAAATTTGGAAACAATGCTCCTTGTTTGGTGAAAGGAAAAGGATCTATTACTCTTGATACTAAAAATAGTACTAATGATTTTATGTATGTTGAAGGTTTAAGTCACAATTTGTTGAGCGTTGGACATCTATTGGATAAAGGTTACGAATTGGAATTCATAAATGGAATCTGAAAGATCATTGGAAGTATAGGAAAGCTTATTACATCAGGTAGACAAATTGTTGGTAATCTATTTCATTTAAGAACTATTAAGAATAAATATTTGATTGCTAGAATTAATGATAGTTGGTTATGGAATTGAATATTTTTTCATGTAAACTTTGATAATATGGTGAAAGTCAGCACTACTCATTGTAATCACCTGAAAATGGACAAAGACAATTAAATGATAAATCGAGTCAAATCAAAGAAATTCAAGGACCAAATTGAATCAATTGAATCACAATGCATAATTAGCCAATCAAAATTAAAATCAAGTCTTAATTCGAGATAAATCAAAATTGAGAGCATTTTAATCAAGTGCAATCAAATCAAAGTACAATTAAATTAATTAATTGTATAGTCTTGGATTAAATCATATTCAACCCATTCAAGGGGTACATAGCTAAACAAATTCATTTAAATCAATTAATAAATCCTAATTTCCCTCAACAACCCAAAAGGGAGGAAATTCAATCAACCAATAGGATTTGAGAGAAGGCATTCACATGGATTAAGCCAAATTCAATCCCAATCACTCAAAGTGAAAGAGAATATTTTCCATTCATCTTGTCTACTTGTCCCAAGCTTTGAGGACACAAACTTTTCATTGTCTTCAAAGGGTGGAACCAAAGACTCAACCAAGGCTTAATAATGATTAACACAACTACACCCCCTACCCTTGCATAAATCTATAAAAGGAAGACCAAAATCAATCATAATTCAATAACCACACATTTGAGAATTGCATTGAACCTCTTGCAATTTGAGCTTAGAAAGGCAATCTAGACTTAATTTACCTTTCAAATTGGAATTGAACAATTAGCTTTAGCTTTAATCATTTATCTTTCTTATTCTAGGACTGTCATTAATAGAAACTTGTTGAGAGCTTTGCATTAACATTCTTAGTTAGAGAACCATAAGATGCTTAATTGTTAATTTCTAGCTTAAATAGATTGCTTAATTATGGTTTATTTAGTTTCTATTTCA
Source organism: Chamaecyparis obtusa (assembly GCA_027943335.1). NCBI lineage: Eukaryota > Viridiplantae > Streptophyta > Pinopsida > Cupressales > Cupressaceae > Chamaecyparis > Chamaecyparis obtusa. The sequence goes on along the minus strand of BSBK01013741.1, from coordinate 70,269 downwards.
TTTATTGTCAATACTAATCCTATGAAGATACTATTTCTGGTATACAAAATGGCACCCACCATGGGGCAGAATGCTTCACTTTACTAAACAGTTGGATTCATATCATTTTTGTCAAATTTGCATGTCTTTAACTCTCGGCTTTTTCAAGAAACAACGCTTTTGATAGGTTAAACAATGCTTTTGCATAATAAAATGGTACTTTCAAGCCCTGTTCCAGTGCTTCTATGATAAATTTGGGTGCCTTTGCCCTGATTAGTGGTGCTTTTGATCTTTCTATTATTTGTCTATTAATTCTGCAATGCTTTTACATAGACAAATAGCGCATTTTTCCTGACTACTAGGCACTTTTGATATTTTACTAAGCACTTTTACTATATTTTTACCGCCTTTAATCATTTTAGTAGTGCTTCTGCTAGTTATTTGTGTGCTTTTGAATTTTCTGACAGAGTTAAAGCAACACTTTTAATCTGATTAATAGCGCTTTTAAGCAGTAAAATAGCACTTTCAAGCATTACAGGGGTGCTTTTGCATAAATCGCTTATTTTCATTATCTAACTCTAGTAAAATGATTTTCATAACTCTACAGGATGTCTGATCACAAAAAAGAAAAAAATCCAGAGAGCAGATTCAACAAAGAAGGCAAAGCTTTGACAAGTAAGGCTTAAAATTCAATTTGTCTTTGTTTCTTCAAATTTATCTTTGGTTTCTTCACTTTGGTTGGCTTTGTTGACTAACTTGTTGGAGAAAAAAAGCACATTGGAAAGGAACTATAGCCAAGATAAGCATAAAATCATGGAGATAACTCAAAAATGCCCCTAACTTTTGTTAGCTACAAGGAAAGGTAAGCCTTAAAACTTGGTGATTTGTGTGCTTAAATTATGGCTTTGTCCTTTCAAAATCTAGTAATTTGGATAGCTTAAAGGAATAAACCAAACACTTAATTGAAAAACCCCTTGTTTGTAGAAAAGAGTAGCAATACTCGATTCTCATTAGTTAGTGGGTTGGAAATTGAATGTTGTTAAGTATGTTTGTTAAAACTTGCTAAAAAAAAAAATTTCCTTTTTGCATGCAAAAAAGAAACAAAAAATAATGTCCTACAGAGAATACCATGCTAGAACTTTAGTTGGGCTTGCCTCCTGAGATTTTCCTTAAAAGGGCCGGTGAGAGGGATAACCCAAAGTGGGATATGCTTGGTTTTGCTGTGAGAATCCAACCCACTATAAAACAAAATGCATACATCCTTAATGGTGTGTGTGACAAAAGGATACTAAATTTTTGAACTTCCTCGAGTTGTCCTCACGGATTGTGCAAAACTCTGACATATCGGTGGTGGGAAGCCTCCTAATATACTTGGAGGATGAAATTTTAGTGTCCATTTTGAATAAAATCCATACTAAATCCTTGATAAATTAGCAAGCCTACCTCATTAGAGTAATTTAAAAGCCAAATTTGACCTTAGGTAGATTGCTTGGAAGAATTTCTTGTGATAATTGATAAAATCATTGTGTTGTGCTTGAAGATCTTTGATTACAAAAAGGAAACATTCATTAAGATCCAAAAGTCAATTAACAATAAGAATTTAAGAGAATATTCTATTCACAAATGGAAAAAGAAATGGAAAAATTATCCAACCAAGTCTCATTAAGAACGTTGTTTCCTTACCTATGATCAAGAAAAACATTATCAACATCATATCTTTGATAATTCAAAATTTGATCAAAAAGAATATCATGAAAACCCTATGTTTGATAAAAAAATATCCTAATGATAAACAAATATTTGATGAAGAACCTATTTCAAAATATCAAGAGAATCTCATCTTTGATCAAGGAAATCAAGAGGAATTAGTCAAATCTCAACAATATTCATCATATGACGACTCTTTGAGAAACATAAATACATCTAAATCTCTGAAATTCATACAAATCAGCGTTGGAAAAACTTCTTGAAAATGATCTCATCAAGTTGCCTCAAATCACTTCATGTGGTTTTATCTTTTTGAGTAACTATTGTGCCTATCATAGACATAATGAGCATGAAACTTCAAATTGCATGGAGTTGAAACATAAAATCCAAAATCTTAATAATGATGACATAATTGAAATTGAAAATCCTAATGACTCATCTAATGAAGATCAAACTTATGAACACATGTCTAGTAGTGGTGGTCCTCTTATAGCTTTCACCTATTACACCATTCCTCCGTTTCATATAGAAGCAAAGCTATCCAATATTCCTCCATCAAATAAAGATCCAAATAGTTTTCATAATGATTATGTATACCCTCAAGGGCTACCTCTAAAAGAGATCCAAGCTAACCTACATCTTGCTACAAACTTCTTCCATGATTCAAAGGTTATAGACCCCAAGCCTTCATGTGCTACAATGCTTATCATTCCTATTTCAAATGAACATCCATCATCCTTTCAAGAATCCCTCGTGCGGATCCAAACTCCTACATTGTCCTTAGAAGTGGCTCCATGTCAAGAGACTAATCAAAAGTGCAAAGAAACAAGTCTTATGAAGGATCGAGATCAAGATAACATTCCTCCTTATCCTATATTTGACCAAAGTTCGATACCCCAATAATCCCATGATGAACCCTTCATACCCTTCCATTTCTTTCAAGAAGACATCCTTCCATCTAAAACACCCCATATTCCTTCACCTCTTATATCCTACCCATAGCCTAAGCAAGATCAAGATATACTTTCCATCTCTAATGAAATTATTGAAAATCAAAAGAAAAGTATTTTTCCTAGGCTATGAAAAGATCCTTGACAAGATCAAAGTACCCCAACATCCACTTTTCATAAGCCTCCATATCTACCTCAAAATCCTCCCATTATTCCTAATCCATTACATAAGAATAAATCCCCTCAAGCTTCAATTGCTCCTATCAAAGTCACTCCTATCAAAGCTACATATAAGCCTATTGGTACAAAGATAAATCTGAAAGATGAAAGCCTTGGCCATGCAGCTCAAAGTAAAGATGTTGATATCCCTTCCACATCCCATTTACCTCCATCTATTCATAAGAATATTCCTTATACATCCTCCAAATCCATTCTTGGTCCCTATATCCCAAACTTGAAATCTTATACATCCTCCAAATCCATATCGGGCCCTTACATTCCTCCATCAACCTTTCCTACCATCGATATCCCACAATCCACTTACCCTATACCCTATCAAGATCAAAAAAGACATACATACTTGAAAAACCAAGCACCCATCCATGTCAATCCTCCATATGAACCCATCCATATGAACCATCCCTATCAACCTTATTCATCCACCAATCCCAAGTCTTTTGAAAGCAATTTAGATGTGCAACATGAAAATCATGAAACCAAAAATCCACTTATGTATGAAGAGCACCATGTCCCATCTAATCGACATGTGAATGAAAGAAAAAAGGAAATATTCAAGAGACCACAAAGGTCCATCAAGAAAAAAGAAAAATCAAAGAAAATGTGGGTTCCTAAATCCCTCATTGAAGAAATGCATTCTAAAGCATCCAAAAGGAAAGACATATCAAAGAAAGTGTGGATTCCCAAGTCAGTTTTGAAGGACTTACACATGAAAGATAAATCAAAGTTGACATTCAAGCTTCCAAAGGCTTCCACTTCATATTCTTCCAAACATATTTCATCTTATCCATCCATCTTGAATCCTTGTGTCCCAAGATCCATATCCTCTTTTACATCAAAATCCCAAGTTTTTTCACCCATTTTTCCTCCATTATTCCACTACCCTTCAAGGTGTGTATCAATGTTGGTCTTGATAATACTTCTTATCCTTCTATTCATTATTCTTCCATTCCCTTTTTCACTCCCACACATGGAAAGACTTATTATCCTCTCATTCATTATCTTTCCATTTCCATTATCCAATCCATTTCATAAATCTTTAGCCACCCTTTACCTTATCCACCATATCACCTTTCCATCACCATATCAACATCTTTGAGAATACCTTTCAGAAGCCTTGGATCATCATATCATACCTTTTCAAGGAGTATCCAAAGAGCATGAGGCTTGAGTCCATCCAAAAAAAGAAAAAAGAGAAAATGGAAAGAAAAAAAATTGAAAAAAAAGGAAGAAAAAGAAAGAAAAGAAATCCATCTTATGGTGAAAACAACTTCTTGTTGCATCTTAGAAAAATACCATGATGAAAATCTCGCAAATATGCGTCATGCATAATTCCTTTCTCTTGCACTCTACACTTGGGGGCAAGTTTCATCCATCATATCCTTGATCTTTCTACCATTGATCTCACTTGCATTCGTATTACATCTTTCACCTTTGATTTTGACAAGGTTGAACATATCCATGAGCATTAAGTATATTGACATGAGTTATCCTATTCATCAGTCTATTCACTTGTTGCGTTCATGATACCTTATCATGATCTTTCTTATCCTAAAGCCACCTTCATTATTCCTAAGAAGCCTTCCCATAATCTCAAGCCATTCAATCATAGCCTTCATGACCCCTTTATCATGATTGTGTGATCCTATACACATTGATCCCTTAATCTTGATCTAATTAAAAAATAAAAGAAATGAAAAAAAATGTTATAAAAAGTCTCTTGATATGTCCACTCCTTTGGACCATTGTCATGACACCAGGTCATTATTCCATATGCTATCCAAGACCACATCATTGGCCTATATTGAGATATTATTTTTCCCTAGCTTGGATAATCTTGAGGAGATGGTCCTATGGGTAACACACTTGCTTCATCCATCATGGCCTATTCATTTCACATGCACTAGTTTTCAAATCCATCTTTCATGTCCTATACCTTATTAGACATTGGGGACAAATTCAATGTGATCTTGTTTGAGAACTAGTAATCTCTAAAAATCCAAAAACATCAAAAAATATCTAAAATCTGAGAACATAAAAAATCTTTAAAATTAAAAAACATAAAAAATCTTTAAAAATCCAAAAAAAAAAAAAAAAATCTAAAAAATTTAAAAATTGCAAATCTTAAGTAAATACTCAAAAGTTGCATTGCCCAAAAAAGCACGATCTTTGCTAAATCAAATGAGGGGCACCAATCGAAATTCAACAAGCTTAGAAAAGAAAACATCAATTGGCTCAAATCATTGCATTAAAATTGAAAAATGGCTACACTTGAACTTAATGATCAATATCATATTTCAAACATCCAAATACTTGATCTAACAACAACATTTGGCAAATCAGATCAAAATCTAAAAGGATTAAACATAACTAAGGATCAAAGTGGATGAAGTTTTTGAAATATGGATCTACAAACGAAAGAAAAAATGTTCAAAGTGATTACTTGATTGCTGAAATCATGTCTTTCTAGTAAGTCGATGATGTTTGACTAGATGAGCGATGATGAAGACATGATATTTTCTTGATTTATGCTTGAGTTCTTGTCAGGTTGATTCATAGCAGTATGTGAATCTGTCTAATGACATGATCATCAAAGAATCATCGAGGACATTTGTATATGAAAAGGATCAATTCTTTGGTTGTTTACTTGCAATATTAAAATCTGAGGAAAGAGGTATTCATATCATCATGGTTGAACCAGTGAGGGTTGTACTAATTTCATGTTCCAAAAGCTCGATGATGAAAATAAGCCTCCAAATTTTGAATAATGATAGTTAGTTGCATACATCTTAGATTAAATGTATTTAAAGTATTTTCCTTTCTTAGCTTCAAAATTTTACTTTGCAAGAAGAAAAATTGAAAAAAAGGGGGTGGAGTTATCATCATCAAAAGACCAAATCAAGATACATCAAATGATCAATGATATCATCAATGGTACATCATCAAATGTATTGAAATCTACATCATCAAATGTCCATCAATAGAATCAAAGTCTTGACCAACATCATCAATGTCTGAAGTATCCATCATCAAAAATCATGTTCAATCTGATCATCAAAGGTACATCAATGTCATCAAGATACATCTTCAAATGGTTGATATATCAAATGATTAATGCTACATCAAGGAAATCATCAATAATCAATCATGTTGATCAACTAGGGGAAACCTAACTCTATCCATCATTGATATCTATACCTGCACCTACACAAGAGGATGAACCTTCTCTTCTCTAATCCATAATTTTGCATCATGAGAACATCCAATCAACCCCGTATCATAAAAACATCTAATCATATCATATATCAAATATCAATTAGTCAAATCATCCAATTGATCATCTAATGTCAATAAAGTTATCCTATCATCCATTTTCTCATCTTGAGCACATCAAATCTCCTAACTCTATATCATGAGGAAGGAAAATCATTGTTTTGTCTCTCTAGATCTTGAGAGTGAAATGTCAACCAATCAACTTATCCTATCAGATTGACATCAATATCAACCAAGTGATCCTGACTAACATCAAACGATACCAAACCATCATCAACTTATCTAGAGCATCAACATCTTATCAATAAAATCTTTTCTCATCAAATTCCCTCATGATCGGGGCATTTTCAAATTTCTATATCGGGAAACAAATCAAAATTTTCCAATCTCAACCAAATCATCCAATATCATTTCAATTCATTTCCTGAGGGGGCATACCATTGGATAATCAACATCAGTAGTATCATCATCAAAAATCAAGAGACCGATCCTCAAAACAAAGTGAAATCTTTTATCAGAAAATTTTTCTTAATCAATCAAATGGGGCATCGCATCAAGATCAATCATCAAATCAGGTATCGCATCAAATTATTTCATCAAATTATAACATCATATCGAGGATCCATCATCAGAATGAACATCAAATAACGATCATTAGAATTGCATCAAGGGTATCAAATCAATTGAAATCCACATCAATCTCATATCAGAAATCAAGGATCAACCATCAAAAGACATCAAATGAATGTCAAAGATCAACCATCAATGAATCAAGACCTATCATCAGCAAGATTAGAGTATTCTTTGAATCGACATGCTTCACATGTCAACTCAAAGAGGGGCATTTGTAATCACCTGAAAATGGACAAAGACAATTAAATGATAAATCAAGTCAAATCAAAGAAAGTCAAGGAAAAAATTGAAGCAATCGAATCACAATGCATAATTAGCCAATCAAAATTAAAATCAAGTCTTAATTCGAGATAAATCAAAATTGAGAGCATTTTAATCAAGTGCAATCAAATCAAAGTACAATTAAATTAATTAATTGTATAGTCTTGGATTAAATCAAATTCAACCCATTCAAGGGGTACATAGCTAAACAAATTCATTTAAATCAATTAATAAATACTAATTTCCCTCAACAACCCAAAAGGGGGGAAATTAAATCAAACAATAGGATTTGAGAGAAGGCATTCACATGGATCAAGCCAAATTCAATCTCAATCACTCAAAGTGAAAGAGAATCTTGTCCATTCATCTTGTCTACTTGTCCCAAGCTTTGAGGACATAAACTTTGCATTGTCTTCAAAGGGTGGAACTAAAGACTCAACCAAGGCTTAATCATGATAAACACAACTACACCCCCTACCCTTTCATAAATCTATAAAAGGAAGACCAAAATCAATCATAATTCAATAACCACACATCTAAGAATTGCATTGAACCTCTTGCAATTTGAGCTTAGAAAGACAATCTAGACTTAATTTAGCTTTCAAATTGGAATTGAACAATTAGCTTTAGCTTTAATTAGTTATCGTTCTCATTCTAGGACTGTCATTAATGGAAGCTTGCTGAGAGCTTTGCATTAACATTCTTAGTTAGAGAACCATATGATGCTTAGTTGTCAATTTCTAGCTTAAATACATTTCTTAATTGTGGTTTATTTAGTTTTTATTTCATTGATTGTCAATACTAATCCTATGAAGATACTACTTCTAGTATACACTCATGTTGTAAGAGATTTTCCTAAATTGATGAAGCCTAACAATATGTGCAAAGAATTTCAATTGGGGAATTTGACTAGATCTACTTTCAAGAATAAGACATACACTTCGAATGGATTGTTAAAATTAGTACATAAAAATATACGTGGTTCTACTAAGAATAGAAGCTATTATGGTGTGAGATACTATATGCTATTTATTGACGACTATTCAAAGATGATGTGGGTTACATTTTTAAATGAGAAATTAGAATCTTTTTAGAAATTTTAGATATTCAAGATAATGGTGGAAACAAAATCTAGAAGGAAATTGAAGTGCCTAAGATTAGACAGAGTAGGAAAATTCACATCCGGTGAGTTTTATGCATTTTGCGGAGAACATGAGATAAATAGATAGACTTCTTTTCTGCAATCCCCACAATAGAATAGTGTTGCTAAGCAAAAGAATAGGTGCACTGAAGCATATACCTTGATCAAAGTACATATTACACAAGGAATTGGTAAGACTCCTTATGAAATTTGGTATGATCATATTCCTATAGTGTAATAGTTTAAATTTTTTTAAATTAAATGCCACACTAAGAGGGAGGAAGATACTGTAAAGTTTGATCCTAGAAGTGATGAAGAAATATTTCTTGGTTATTCTACAAAGAGAAAGGCATATAAATTTTATAACTATAGACTAAAGAATATTTTTGAAAGTGAAAATATTCGAGTTGATGAGAATATGGAAAGATTAAAAATAACTAGTAGGTATGACATGACTAAAGAAGATAATCAAATTATGGAAGTGCAAAATAAGAATCAAAATGGACTGGAAGAGCCAAAAGAACCTAAGGAAAATGAAGTGGATATTAACACCGAAGGGTCTTCTATACAACCTACACCTAAAATGCCATGGTATGTAAGGATTAATCATTCTAAAGATGTCATTATTGGTGATAAAAATATAGGTGTTCAAACTAGAGGTAGAATTGCTAGAGATGAAATATGTTTGATATTTGAATTTGAGCCCAAAGATGTTAAAGAAGCATGTAATTATGAGAGTTGGATGAAATCAATGAGAGAGGAACTTGATAAGATTGAGAAGAAAAAGACTTGGATCCTTGTTCCTAGACCTATCGATAAAAATATGATTGGCACTAAATGAGTATTCAAAAACAAGCTGAATGAAGATGGAAAAATAGTTTGGAATAAAGAAAGACTCAAATACAAAGGATATTCACAAATGGAAGGTATTGACTTTACAAAGACCTTTTCCCTTGTAGCTATACTTGAAGCTTTTATATTACTTCTTTCATATGCATCTTATAGAAAATTTAAAGTCTATCAAATGGATGTTAAGTCAGCATTTCTAAATGGTGAACTAGAGGATGATGTTTATATGAGTAGCTTGATGGTTTTACTTTGACTGAGGAAGGAGATATGGTTTTTAAATTGCAGAAAGCTCTGTATGGATCAAAGAAAGCTCATAGATCCTGGTATGCTAGATTGGATAGGTATTTAATAAAGATTGGTTTCAAAAAGGGTACTGCAAATAGTAATTTATATTTTAGAATAATTGATGATGATGTCCTGATTGTTGAAGTTTGTGTTGATGATATCATTTTTTATGGTAATGATGAGTTGAGTAGAGGTTTTGTTGATGAAATGCAAAAATAATTTGAGATGTCTATGATAGGTGGAATGAAATTATTTCCTAGATTACAAGTTACATAGCTGAAGAAAGGAATATTTAATTCACAGTACAATTATGTTAGAGAATAGGTGAAGGAATTTGGTATGGAAGGTTCAAAACTGGTAGGAACTCCTATGGTCACTAGTTTCAAATTAACTAAGGATGATGATTCCCCTTGTGCTAATTAGATACTATATAGATCTATGATAGGTGGAGTGAAATATCCAACTCATTCTAAAATGGACATATCAAACGGTGTTGGAATTATTACAAGATTTTAAACTGAACTGAAGGAATCTCATAGGATTGTTGTAAAGATAATTTTTAGATACTCGAGGGGTACAATTTACTATGGATTATGGTATGGTAAATATCATGGTTTTACTCTATGTGCTTATACTAATGTTGATTGGGTAGATAATCTAGATGATAGAAAAAGTACTAGTGGTGGTGCAGTCTTTTTAGGTAAGAGACTAGTTTCTGGGATAAGTAAGAAGTATGATTGTATTTCTAAATCTACTATTGAGGCTGAGTATGTTGCTTCTGCAATAAATTATAATCAAGCTGTTTCGATGAAGTAAATGTTGAAGGATATAAGGATAAACATTGATGAACCTATTGTTATTTAATTCAATAATTATAGTGTTATAAATATCTCAAAGAATCTTGTATTACATTCAAAGACAAATGATATTTCTATTAATCATCATGTCTTGAGGGATAAAGTCAATGAAAAGGAAGTAAAGATAGAATTTGTACCTACTAAAGAATAGATTGTTGATATCTTTACTAAGCCTTGGTCAAAGGATACACTTGAATATCTCAGGGAGAAGCTTGGGGTGATAGCCCCTCTTGATCAAAACTAAAGATGTTATTGATGGAATCAATTCAAAGAATCTATCAAAACATCATTCACATGATTGATGACTTCGGGGACTACTCCTTAGGGGGAGCATTCTTATCGTTACTTCTTGGTTTGGTATTTTTTTGATATCTTTGGTCCTTTTTCATTAATGTCAAAGGGGGTGAGATTGTGTGAAAAAAAAAGTTATTTATGTTTAAGAGAGACTTTGTTGAAACCGGATATTTAGAGTGATAAGGTGGATATATTGAAACTGGGTGGCTGTAAGAAGTTGAGTCCCACTTTTGGGCAAAAAGTGGAAGTGTTTTCCCTTTTTTTTCAAATTTCCTATCAATTGATGTCTAAATTTGAGGCACTTATAGATTGAATCTCAAAAAACTTTAGTAATAGAAAATGTAGTTCTCGAAGTCTACATTTCAAATATGTAATTTATTTAAATACCCACATGGTATAAATTTCTTTTTAGTAGGAATGTTTAAAAATGATGTTTTCAAAATGGCTATTTCAGGACCATACCATAGCCGTGTACGACCACCATAATTTGACTTAAATAAATGAATTTTTGGAAATCCTTCTGGGGAAATATACCTAAGACACCAAGTATTGATGGGCATATTTTTCCTTATTTTTTATTGAATATTTTTTTCTGTATTAATTTTTAATTGACTATAAAATACATTTTCAAAACCTCTAGTGCACGGCCACCATAATTTGATGAGAATTTCATATTTTTTCAAAATTCTTTTTTTATCTTCAAGAGAATTGTATCTAGATTGATGTCATATGATTTATTTTCCAAAAAACCTAAAAACAAAAAATTAATTAACGTTTTAGTGAACCTCGCTATTTTATGTTTAGGTACCACTTTTAAATAATAAATAATGCAAAAATAGTAAAAAAATCACATCGCTATGAAATTTACATTTTTTAAACAGGACAGTGAGAGCTCTAATGGGTTTTTTTTTGTAAAAAGATACGATCGAGAAGGCCCTCAAAAAATTATGGCAATTCATAAATCTGGTATTCAAGTGCCTTAACCAAATTTTTGGAGGTCAAGGCATTGGCTTGATTCTACCAAGCCTAAACCAAACCGATTTTGGAATGAAATATGAGGCGGATGTGTGCTTCCCGCTCATGTCTTAAGAAACGGGCGCCCATTTTTTTTAAAAAAAAATCTAAGTGATAAAATGCATTTTTAATTCTTAAAAAAATAAATAAAAAAATTTAGAAACGGGCACCCATTTTGAAAAAAAACAGGCACCCATTTTGAAAAAAATGGGCACCTATTTTTTGAATTTAGGATCGGGTGCCCGAACCTAAAATGTGTGCCCATTTCAAGCAACATCTTTCATTTCTACAAGACTTCACAAAATTGGTACCCAACTTTGTGCATTGACCCAACTATATTTTCAAAGTGATCATGTGGATATAGTGATGTCTTTATAAATTGATAAGTTTTTCACTACACATGTTGCCATCAACGCCAAAGGGGGAGATTGTTGAGCATGTCAGAGTTTAGCATTTGGGTGTTCTAATATTAATATTTTACCATTGATGTCAACATACTGATTGTTGTTTTAGATAGTGCATTTAGGATATTTGGTGGAGAGGATTTAAGTTGATTAGATGCTATGTTTGAGATCTTTAGTTGTGATTGCAAGGTTTTATTTATAGGTGTTTCTAGACCATCTACAAAGGTTCATAGAAGTCGGTATGACATTTTGACTGAGGAATCATCGAGTTGCTAGTTGTTAGTTTCTAGTGTCACAATGTTCTTGTGAACAGTGGATGAGTATTTGGTTTAGTATGACTTGGATTTGATGTTTCAGACGTTAAGAAGTTTTTGGTTACATGGTGTTTTATCATTATGTTCACAACCACTATTGTTCATGATTCAAAGTACAACTAGTTATCTTTTTTATGACTGAGTTTGGTATTTTAGTGTTCTTGTTGATTAGAGATAAAGATGAGTTTGAATTTCACATGGGAGATGATGGGAAGGTTCTGGATGGTATTCATTTTTATTTTTGGTTTTCTTGGATGATGTGATGATCATGCTACTGTTTCACATTGGTTGAGATGATCAAATTTTATATTTTTGCATCGTATTGGTGTTTCTTCATTTAGGTCCTAGCTGGATTGATGAAGTAACCCATTATGATTATTGATGCTATCTTGATGACACATATGTGTGTTCATGGATGAAGTTTTGGGTCCCATCTAAGTCTTGATGACTTGATTTGGATTGCATTAGATATTGAGCATAATATTTATATGTTTTAAATTGTATTAGGTCTTAGCCAACCTAGTGATTAATTATTCTTTGTAATCAGTATAAATGAGAGATCATTTTATAATTGTGGTAGAGTATATGTGTGAGAAATAGATGCTGGTATTTTTATTCTTCATTTGAAGAATATTTTTTTACTTAATTGGAACTATTTTGGCATAGGAGATGTTATTTGTCAATTTGGTTGTAAAGGACTATATATCCACCTTATTGTAATTGCAGATAGATCCGTGAACCCAACTCAGGGCCAGATCTAAGATTGTATTATGAGTAGTGAGATCTGGGAAGTGTGCCTACTGGTTCAACTACAAGCCTTTGGCTACAAGTGGATCCTTTGTTCTCTATTTTCTCTTAGCTAGGGTGCAGTACTTTTAGTAGAGTACATTCATCTAGTGGGTTTTACTCCCACCAGGGTTTTCCCTTAACCAGATTTTCTCAAGAATTTTTTTTGGTGTTTTGTATTACGTGTTGGGGATCTTGCATTATTGTTTATTTTTCATATCTAAGTGATTAAAGTGGAACTAAAAGTAATAGGTATGCATAGTTGATTCAGCACCCCCCCAGTTGTTCTTTCCTTCTTTTGGGGCTAATAGTATTACTTTGAGTTGGTTTTTCTAGTTTTGGCCTTTTTCCAATATGGAAAAAAGGGGGAGAAAAAATGAGAATGTATGTTGCATTTTCTTTGGGGGAGATTTTGGAGTTATGGAGTCTTGATGTTTTTGGTGTCTTGGTATTTTGTTGTTAATGCAAAAGGGGGAGATTTCTAGACTTATTGAGTTATTTCTAGAATTAATTTTTATTGATGTCAAAACCTTCATATTGACACTTTGTCAGTATCAGTTGGTTTTTGGTAGTTTTTTTTATGAGTTTGTTGATTATCAAATATGCAAAAAGACTTTCAGTTATAAACAGGTTAGGTTCAATATGAATATTTTTTGTGTTCCTTGGTAGTGTACATTGTTCTACTCATGGTCTATTTATTATTGGTGAACTAGTACATGCTTTCAGTGTTTGGTTTCACATTGACTACTCTATCAATTTCTAGTGATTGTGTTAGCTATATAGAGTTTCTACAAGTACCTAGAAATTTGTGCAAGTTCATCAAATATTTTTGGTATATCGGCTACAACGTATGATGATGATTCTTCTATTGGAGATTACATTTATTGTCTTATTTGTGGTAGCTCTTGGAAAATATAATAAACTATAATATCTTAAGTATGACCTATGTGTGGGTCCTATGGAAGCATGTTGATAAGATCTCTTATGTATGTACTAGATTTAGGATCTATGCTACGTATCAAATGTAATTACAATTTCCTTTGTATTGGGGTAGTCACGCATTTGGTGTGAATTCCACATATGTATGTTCAGATACTAATATAAATAAAGGAGAACCTTTTTCTATCCTTGAGTAGTAAGGGTGGCATATGTGTGTATATGGTGTGAACCTGTGACAGATATGTATGTGCGTATAAGTAATATCTAAGGTGGGAATGTGAAGACTTAGTCAAAGCTTACATACTAGTAGCAGTGGATCTTTTAGTCAAGGTTCAATTTATTGATGATTTTCACAATAGAGCTTAATTGTTGAACTATTCATGCATATTTAGACATAATTTTATCAGTTCATGTTTCATTGTATCTATCTTTGTATCGGCAGTGATCTTTTCTATATTTAAGGGTAGTTATCCTGATCAACAATGAACCTTACATGTAATGAACACTACTAGGAGTGAACAATTTTATAAATCACCTTAATCAATGTTTACATTTTATGAGAATTAGCTTCTTTGTGGTTTTTCCTAATTTAGGTTTTCCATGTAAATCTTGGTGTTCTATGTCGGTGTTCCTATTTTAACATGTTTATATTTTATGTGGATGTTTTACACACTTAACTATTAAATAAAAAAAATTATTATTGTAGTTTAATAAGTTTACCAATAGAGAAAATGTTTTGTAAAGTATGTGGGAATAAATGATTCGCCCCACCTCTCATTTATTTTACATGTTCAACATGACTACCACTCCCAGAGTAGTGTCATCTAGAATCTCCTCAATGTCATCGCCTATAAATATATCTTGTATATATGTGTCCTAAAGATCCTGTAACATCTCAATGTCATCTACTAGAGCCCGTATGTCCTCCTCCACATGCATAGGTAAGGTGTCATGACCATCTCCATCCTCATCATCATTAGTGTCATCCTCGCTACATCTCCTCACCCTCATCCTCCTCATCCTCTATCTCACCCTCAGTGCTATCCTCTCCCTCTACAACTAAGTCCTCTGTAGCCTCATCCAAATCTATCCATCACCATCACGATACTACTATAGGAACTAGAATATCTAGATATATCAATGGAATCAACCTCTGTTGTGCAAACTAGCTATCTCATACTCTGGTGTGGTCCTTGCATCTATCACCTTTGGTATTTATCCCCACTTCTTAGGTTTTAGTTGTGCAAACTCTTAGTATGCTACCTATGGTCCGATAAATAAACCTCAAGTCCCCACCTCACCATTCAAGTGACAAAATAGTACTATACTTGTTGAGACATCCTATCACTCCCAAACTATCTACATAACCTCTCTAAGAGCTAGACCTCTATAACTATATGTCTGATGATAGTTGACTCAGTCAAGTATCTCTCCTAATGACAATGAGGAAGGTGCTCCCCATCATAATTCCAACTAGGGAAATCTCTGTAATGTCTCCATGTAAAATTCTCAATTGTGTCTATCTCATCTCTCTAAGAGCGTGTGTATCCCAATGGCCCATGTGCAAGCATGCCGACATAACAATACACATATGGTAAACCTAGCTACACTTGTCTATCTGTGATAGGATGAAATACTTCAATATGCTGAGAAATTTGGAGGTAAAGAAATTTGCTGATAGGATTAAAGAACAAGAAGAAAAATCCCACCAATGCAAGAAAATGGGTAGAAAGATCAAGAGTATGATGGCCACAAGAGGTGAATGAGGAACGAAAAGAAGAAATCTTGTAGGAACCCTTACCAAAAATTCAACCAGAACAATAGTTGCTTCGTAGATTTGCTAAGCCTCAAAAACCTTCAAAAAAGTATAAGCCCCCACACTATATTTTGTTAATTTATGAAGGTAAACCTAATGGTTTTCAAGAATCTTGTGAAGATGATCATAGTATAGAATGGAAGAAAGCAATGGAAGAAACAATGGACTCCTTGCTGAAAAATAGAACTTGGGAGTTGGTAAAGCTTTGAAAAGGAAGAAGAGTTCTACAAAACAAATGGGTATACAAGATCGAACATGAGGGTGATGAGAAAAATGAAAGATACAAGGAAAGGTTGGTGGTGAAAGGATTTACACAAAAATAAGGTATAGACTTCACTGAAAAAAATTCACTTGTTAAAATGTTATCCATTAGAGTTATTCTTGGTCTTGTTGTTTATCTAGATTTGGAGTGTGAACAATTAGATGTAAAGACAACTTTTCTTCATGGTGAATTGGATGAAGAAATTTATATGGAGAAGCCAAAAGGTTTCAAAGTAAAAGGTAAATAAAATTTAGTTTGCAGGTTGAGAAAGAGTCTCTATGGGTTGGAACAAACACCTCGCCAGTGGTATAATAAATTGATTTATTCATGTTGGAAAATAGTTTTAAAAGGATAGAAGTTGATCATTGTGTCTATATCAAGAGGTATGAGCAAGAAAAGTACAATATGCTATTGTTGTATGTAGATGATATGTTACTTGTTGGACCTGATAAAAATATGATTAATTAGTTGAAGAAGGATTTGGGTCAATAATTTACAATGAAATATTTAGGTCCAACACAATAAATATTGGGCATGAAGATCATACGTGACATAAAGAAGAGGAAAATATGGCTATGATAGGAAAAATATATTGAGAAGGTTCTTGACAGGTTCAATATGAAGGATGCCAAGCCATTTGTTACACCTCTTGCATCCCACTTTAAATTGAGTGTAGATTTGAACCCTTGTGATGACAAAGAAAAGATTGAAATGAGAACAATTCCTTATGATTTACTTGTTGGAAGCCTGATGTATCCATGTTGTGTAGTTGACCAGATATTGCATGTCTAGTGGGAATAGTGAATAGGCTCCTTGAAAATCCAGGCAAACAACATTGGGAAGTAGTAAAATGGATTTTGAGGTATCTTAAGGGTACTAGTCATTAGTGTTTATGTTTTGGTAATAATGATGTTATGCTTAAAGGTTACACAGATGCAGATATGGTTGGAGATGTGGATAGAAGAAAGTCCACCACTCGTTATCTATACACTTTTGCATGTGTTGCGGTATCTTGGTTGTAATGGAGGCAAAATACATAGCTGCAAGAGAAGTATGCAAAGAGATGTGAATACAATGATTCGTTAGAGAGTTAGAAGTAAAACAAGACAAATATGTGTTGTATTGCGACAGTCAGAGTGCCATTCATTTGGCGAAAAACTCAACATTCCATTCATGAACCAAGCACGTTGCCCTAAGGTACCATTAGATTAGGAAGGTGTTTGACAAAGGACAATTACACTTGGAAAATATCCATATGGATGAAAATCCTATCGATATGCTCATGAAAATTTTGCGAAGAGAAAAGCCTAAGTTGTGTAGAGATTTGGGGCCAGCCACAAAAATTATTAACCATCTGTAGAAGAAATAATTAATTTTTTTATTCAAAAGTTTAAAAAAGCTATATAAAAAAAATGATTTTTCGTGGCTGGATAGCCCCTACCAAGATTTGGTAAGTCGGGGATGATTTAATAACTAGAGTCCTATCTGACCCCTTCATTAATTTTAAGTGGTAGAATGTTATACGTATGATGTGTGTGTGAAGTAAATGAAGTGGCATCTGCCGTGGCGACTTTTCTGACTAAATACTTGATCCCTGATACTGCATTTATTCCCTCAACTGTGCTCGGTCTACAGTTTTCTAGCAATTTTGTGTGTACATGAATTGAAATAGTAGTTGTGAACTACTTCTCCAGTCTTTTCATTTTGTGTGTACATGAATTGAAATAGTAGTTGTGTATTTTCTCACATTCATTCTGTATGCTCTGTTTTATTATACTCTGTGATTTTGCTATGCTGTTTTGTCAATATTATTCATATTTCTCTTTCATCAGCTGTAGTTTCTTACAGTTGGTGCTTCAACGTTTTTACCTTGCGATAACCAGGAAACTTCGTAGGCCGTGAAGTTCGTGTAAGCTGTTTTTATTGAAACGCAGTAACGAAGAACATTCGTATAGGATGTGAAATCGATTGTCCGGTCTTTTCAATTGTCTATTTTTACAAAGTCCGACAACATTAAAAAGTAGACATCGATATCGGTGGGATGTTTCCACGTTCTTGCGTGGCAAGAACACGCCAATTTAAAAAAGTGAAGTTTGTGTTGCCTGTGCTTCCACATTATTGCTTTGCAATAACCACGAAATTTCCTGATGGCTTTGAAATCATCCCAGTGTCTTTTCTGGGTAGGACAATAAAAACTCACGAAACATTGCGTACGAAATGAGAAATAAAAAGCAAATGTGGACTCCCACCCTAGCATAACAATTATCCTTTCTCGGCAAAAACAATTCCTTAGATTTAAGGCAGGCTGGAATTTGACGGTTACTTGTACCTGTCATATGACTTTTTATGATGGTTTGATTCGTCCATTTTATTCCCAAATTTTATTTTTTTTAATAATTTATATTAATTTTTAAAAATTTAAATACCTTTATCAAATTTCTTAATAGTATATATTTCATTTAATAAATATTTTTTCAAAGTTTCTTAAATTTCTTAATAATATATATTTAATTTAATAAATATTTAATAATATAAATTTAAATTTCTTTATTAATCTTATACTCTGTGCAAATGCTAGGCTCCACATAGATATAAAGTGAAATCAAACCCATGTTAATAGATGAAATTCTCTAAAGTTGAGCCTAACCCATGTCAAGTTTTAGCTATCCTAAACCATAACTAATGTAATACGCCAATAGAAACTAGAGATATAACATTTGTTCCATATAATGAATAATCTCATGAAATAACACTATGTATTTGAAGACAAAGCCTGATGCAATTCTCACAAACCACTTGTATCCCCTTTGGAAGACACAAAAAATCTATAAATGCTGGTATGCTTCGCATTCTAGATATGCTAGATTACATGGAAGAATGAAAAATGACGATGTGTCTAAAAATTGCTCGTGTCTGCTTGTTCATAAAAGATAATGACGCCATAGCACAATGAAACAAATAAGAAGGCGACACACTATAACTATGAAGAAACTTATATAGAGGAATATCCAAAGTTGAAGATGATGTGATATCCAAATTGTAATTGTAATACCCCAAAAATGGGCTATAAGTTCATCAATCTCCTACATCTTCAATTCGAACGAAATTGACATCAAAGTCCTAACCTAAGGCACATCTAAACATCATCGAATCATAATTGATTATCTTAAATTTTGCATCAGAGAATATTCTTAGCAATATTCCTAATTATCTTAATTATCTTTAATTTTATGATTATTTGGCGATAAATCACATTTATCCTAAGTTTGATTAATTGAATATTTTCATATTTAATTAATTAGATTTAATATTTGCCACTTAATTGTTTAATTAAATTTAATTCTATCTATTATTAATTGTATTATTTAATTTTGACAATAAATCAAAATTCTTATCTTTAATTGATTAAATTCTTATTTAATTAATTAAAGCATGTTGTCATTATTTAATAATATAATTTTTAATAAAAGTTTGATAAAATAGTTAATTAACCCATAAATTAATTATTTTATTTCAAAAATCAGTTGAGTTGAGGATAAATCACTTTATTTATTTATTTAATTCTTAATTATTATGCATATTCAAAAGAAACAGTTAAACTCCAAATCAGAAAATCAATGCAAGTTATTGACTTTTTGGAACTCAACATCCTTTTGGAGTTCAAAAAGCTGATCTAAACTCTAATTTGAGTTAAAAAGCTATTTTTGCATGTTTTTGCATGATTTTGAGAATTAACTATCTTTCATGATCAGATAACTCAAAAATCAAGATGAGTTAATTTGAGTGATTTATGGCTTTTCCCATGCATCTCCAAAGCCCCGGATTTCTATAAAACCAAGGCTCAGCTCTTCATAATTCATCTCATATTTTGCACAATCACGCTAGAGAATTGGAATTGAAGAATCAAAGCTCTTGTGAATCGACATCTTTGTGAGATCAATCTTATTTTTGCATTCATATTTCATATCATTGTTAGATTAGCATAGCATATCAGTTTTTAATAGCATTCATATCATATCAGTTTATCATTCTTATTGCATCATAAAATCCAAAAATTATAGATTAATTGCATTCAATTTCATATCCATCTTTTGCATTCAAATCCTTCATTTAGGTGTCGTCTAGGTCACTGATCTCGATTACAATTTGAGAACATTAATCTCGCACCTATTAGAAGGCAGTAAATCGCTTGGTTAGATAGCTTTCAATTTTGCACGATTTTGATTTTAGCTAACCTCTAATGTTTTACTGAGTGTTGTGTCTACAGATTAGGTACAATTTTCACACACACAATTCTGGCACCCACCGTGGGGCCCTGAAACGGGTTTCCAATTCAATTCTATCAATTTCTATCTTTTTCTCCTCGGGATCTGTGCAAAACTATGATTTTTAATTTTTGTCCGTACATCTGTCGTACGAGTTTCTGACAAATGTCATATGGGAGCATACCCACTGTCGTATGATACTGGACCCACTGTCGTACGATAGTCTATCAGATCGAGGCTCGTTTCATCACAAACCCACTGTCGTTTGAGAGCTCAACTGTCGTATGGTAGCATACCCAGTGTCGTACGAGTTTCTGGACTGTCGTCTGAGAGCATACCCACTGTCGTACGAGTTTTCGTACCAGTTTTTGACTGTCATTTCATTTTTCAGAGCAAAGTATCATATTTGATTTTTATATTTCGGCTAACTGCTAATTTTGACAATTGAAATTCTCTATTTTTGATTGCTCTCTGCTGGTTTTGATTGGGAAAAGCATAAGAATTGTTAAAAATCAGGTAAAATCTACTAAGCGCGTTGCGAGGATCACGAGGTATTCTCCTTGTTCTAAAAACATTTCGATTTGGGCTTAAAATAAATCTCTCACGTGTCAAGCTTGTGTGCATCTTTTCATGCTTTTGATCTATTTCTACACACTTGCATAATTTGATACTAGGTTGTGATCCCTTAAGGATTCATTAAGTAGTCTTAGAATACTTGTGATTGATCTTGATTGCTATCTTGGGTTATTGGACTCGCTAATCCGCCGGCCCCTCATTTCCGCCCCGTGGTTGCAATCTCAGTGCCATAAAGGGGAGGGGTCAACAGGACAGAAGCGTTAAGTGTTCCACTTGGCAACCCTTTTGTGCTTTTAGGAACTCACTTGTTTTTTAAGTTGGGGACTCGTTTTCAGCTTATGTGAGGTGTTAAGTGTTCCACCTTGTGGACTCATCTCATATTCGCTTTAAGCGTTAAGTGTTCCTCTTTCTTCTTTTTGGGTACTTTTGGTAGATTTGCTTTCGGGAATATATCTGTGCTCACATAGTAATTAGGCCCTATGAACACTATTCGTGATTCTTGAGAGATTGGATTCCTAGCGAAATCTTTCTTGACGACAGAATCCTTGTAGGTAGGGAGGATACTTAGTGCATTTCACATTTAACTTGGTTAGTGAGTCTTCTCTTATTGATCGACACATTCTCTCTCCGGAGAGGTTGATAGATCACGTGGGGTTGATATCACGAGCTTTGATGAATCAAAATTGGTTAGTGCATCTTCTCTTATTGATTGATACATTCTCTCCCCGGAGAGGTTGATAGATCACGTGGAGTTGATATCACAGACCTTGGTGGAACAAAACTTTGTCTTAGCGTGTCAGATTCATCTGCTTGCTTTGTTTGGGTTAAAAGTGAAGAGGTGTCAAAACCTTGAATCTAGAGCCAAGTCCCCTTGTGGTATAAATCTGTGAGTCACCTTTAGAGAGGGTTAACCGTAGCGAACAATCCCTTCATAGGGCAAACTGCGTTGACGGAACCTCAAGCGGTAATAGCCATTTTCACCATGGTAGTGACAGCCGCTATATAAATGTCCTTGTGGAAGAAATCTCCACGGGTATGGTTCATTGTTGGGTTGTCAGATCTCCCTAGCAGCTCTTGAAGATTAAGTTCTCGGACTATGTCAAAACCCTGGTGCGCCAGGATTGGAGTTCACCCCTTTGAATCATAAAAGTTGCAGAGTCAAACCATTACTAAAAACCCTAGAGAGGCCAATTTTTCACTTTCAGGTATATGTGCGTTATTGCAAAACTTTTTAGAACATACACAATTAGTACTCTCAGGGATTAGCACAATTTGGTCACTTGATTGTTCATGCGCAAGGTTGCTTTTGCCCTTGTTCATTATTTTCAAACGTGCTTGGAATCACTGGCTTGTTGTTCTGCGTGCTTGTTTATCTACTTGGCTATTAAAAATGATCAAATATGGTATAACCTTCAAAATCTGGACAATACAATTCACAAACAATCCAGAACTGAAAACCTTAAATTTTGCAAAAATTGACTTAAAGTTCTTTCTGGAGTCAAAAGTCATTTCAAGAAGTCAAAAGTCGTATGACTTTTTGTCAAATGTCATTTCAGTATCGCCCATATGTCATATGATTGAGAACCCAGAGTCGTACGAGTTTTCAAACCAGCAAATCCAAGGAAGTCAAAAACCTGTTAGCAACTGTCATACGAGTTTTGTCAACTGTCATTTCATTGCTACCCAACTGTCGTACGAGTTTAGCAACTGTTGTTTCATAGACTACCCAATGTTGTACGAGTCTGCAGAGTGTCGTTTGGAAAAATTTGGGAGAGTTGTCAAAAATTGTCCAATTGCAAGATATCCAATGTTTCCAGCCTAGTTCCAGAATCTATCAAAAATATCATTGTGTCAGGAATAGAGCAGTAGCTATTGAGCATTCTACCATTTTCTGAGTTTGATCTTTTGAATCCGATCTAGTCACTGTTGGATCAATTTGAGTCCTTTTTATCTCGTGTCAAAACCTTGTCATAACTATCAATCTTCAATCAATCTTCAAAAATAGACTGTGTTGAGAACTCATGTTCGCTATCTTTTGGGCGATCTATCCCATACATCTAGGGCACAGCTTCTTTCACCCACATCTCATCAGATCTTCAAAACTATCATAATGTTGACAAGGTTGTGTCATCTGATTTTCTCGAATCAAATTGTTCTTCAGTTGTCTTCATCCTTTTCTTCTGTTTCATTCGAAGTTAATGGTGGAGACCAGAGCTTCTTCACACAAGAAATTAGAAGAAACATCTTAGAACTTACTTTTGACCAATACCCCAGGTCCAACTCTTAAACAACTCATCAAGTCAGGTATCTACGAAGACGACGGTCTCGGTAACTTTCGATTGAAAACTGGTTACATACCTCCTCTATCAACTCACAGAGGTAATCAGCAAACTCCTCCTCAATCTATTCCAGGGAGCCCAAAAAATCCTACCATGTCTCAAGCAGGGACAAACCACAGTTCTCTAGGAGGAGGATCCCAGGCACACCATTCTCAACATAATGCCGACCAAGACCCTACACCCTCTGAAATCCATCGGTGTCAGAATGACGATGAATTCAAAAGAATGATGAGGCATTTCTTGAAAATGGATAGAGAGGCATACTTTTTGCAATTAGCCCAGGAAGGAGCTAAACTTCCTCCTCACTTCAATGTCGAAGATATCATCACGCATGAGGAAGAAACTCCGATGATGGCTATAATGAACTAGCTGCACGCTATGCAGGTCAAAATGAATAAAATTGAGAAAGAGAAGGAACCCAAGGAATTCTCCATGGAGGCCCTTTGTCCTTTCCCTTTTGACAAAGACTTGTATATGCCTCCATTCCCAAAAAGAGTGGAGATACCAAAGTATGACAAATATGACGGACACTCTGATCCTCAAGATCATGTCAGAGAGTTCTGTACGCAATCCATGGAATTCATGCATGAACTGACTTATCTAATGCATCTTTTTCCTAGATCCTTGGGAGGAGCATCCATTCAGTGGTTTTCAAGATTACCTTCTACAATCAAAACTTTTGAGGAATTGATTAAATTGTTTTATCAACAATATTCCTACAATATTCAACATCTGGTCACTATGATCGATATCTGTAACCTCAAGCAATATCCAGGGGAATCCTTCCTAACTTTCCTCAAGAGGTGGTGAAAGAAGTTTTCTCTATATGCTAGACCAATTCCCGAAATGGAGAAACTTGAAATCTTTATCAATAACCTTGTTCCAGAGCTCAACTATCCATTACAAATGCAAGATCATGTATCTTTTGATAAAATGGTGGATAATGCAATCAAGATTGAGAAAGTACTTGTCAAGAAAGGAGAAATCACACTTCAAAAGGACAAGTCTGAATCTGGATCTAGCTCAAAAGATAAAAACAAGAGCTGGAATAGAAACAAAGGTATCATCTCTGATGGTGTTGTTGACACTATCTGTGCCCCATCAAAGGTACCGGCCTATAATCTCACCCTTGCCACCAAAGCCATTGAAGCTTCAGAGCAAAAATCTGCTGAACCATCTCCAAAGAAGCCATTCAAACGATGGGATAATAAACAAAAGTTTACTCCCCTGGGAGAATCTTTGGAATCTACCCTGAGAACCCTGATAGCGGATAACATGATCTCTTTACCACCAATCCAAAAACTTGATCCAGATCCAAAACCATATTGGTGGAAAGATAATGAATTCTGTTCTTTCCATCGGACTAAAGGCCACAAAACTAATGGATGCTTCCACTTGAGGCATACCATTCAAGACTTGATAGATCAAGGGGACATCACGATCGATAATCCTACCAGCAATAATGATCACACAACATTTATAGAACCGTTTCCACAACATGGCAAGGGAATTTCCACTTCTCAGCCTAACATGGGGGCAAAAGTCAACTATGCCTACCCTGGAAATGATGCTGTCATCAATATGGTTGAACCATGTCTCTCTGAGAGCTGTAATTTCATCACGATTGTACGAAGAGATAGAAATCATTCCTCAGCTAATGCGATTACCAGATCACAAGCTCAGACTCATCTGAAAGGACAAACACCAAGTTCATCTAATGTCCCTAAGATACCTTTCAATCTCACATCTGCTTCTAAACAGAAGGTTGCCTCAAAATCTTCCAATCCAAAGGATACAAGACCTACATCTTACAACATCGTCCAACAACTCCAGCATACCAATGCCAAAATCTCTATGTTTGAGTTACTTTGAATATCTCCAGCTCACAGAGATATCCTAGACAAAGCTTTGCTCGGCTCTAATGTTCTTGATGATCTAGATCTAGACAGGTTCCAGACTATGGTTGGTCATCTAACGTCTCCACAATATATCTCCTTTTCAGAGGAAGATGACAACTCCCTAAGTCACCCACATAATCAGCCCTTGCACATAGAAGTCTTGATCCAGAACCGTCGAGTCAAACGTGTGTTGATAGATGGGGGCGCAGGCCTCAACATTTGTTCTTACAGCTTAATCACACAGTTGGGATTCTCAGAGATGGCTATTGATCCTCAAAAGAAGATCACCATAAAAGCCTACGATGAACAAGAAAGAGCTTCTAAAGGCACCATTGTCTTACCTATCCGAGTGGGTCCAGTCATCAAAGATACCACATGTCAGGTGCTTGATCTACCATTGGCTTACAATATCCTTCTAGGGAGACCCTGGATACATGAAATGCAAGCTATTCCTTCTACGTACCATCAATGCTTGAAATTTCCCTATGAAGGAGTGGAAGTTACTATTCCAGTAGATCTGAGTACAACTTGCAATACATTGAAGGAAAGTGCCGATAAGCTTGTTCCCAATAACATAGAATCTTCCATCAAGCAACAAAATGTGGCTTCCACATCTAAGATGAACGACATTGCTAAAGAGATCAATATCAAAGAAAATGGGATGGGAGAATACACTATAGAGCCAGTCTTGTCTCTGACATCTCTCCCAATCTCACCTAAGTCGTATGGACAATCCTTGAAGTAGTCTAAATCAGAACCTAAGGAACCTATGGAAGCATACAAAAGACATTTTGTGGTGGAGCAAGTATCCAAACAAGAATTTGAAGAGGATGAAGCTGTGCTAGCATGGCTATATAAAGAGGATTCTGAATCTAAAGTTGTTCAACCTAGTGAATCTATAGCACCTACAATCCCTTCTAATTCGTATGGTCCAAGAAACAAATTGATAGCCAAGATGGGATATTCCGGTCAAGGACCTCTAGGAATTAGGGGAAAGGGTCTTGTGACCCCCATTTCACATATTGGTTGAGCCAAAAAAGATACTGGTGGCATAGGGTTTAAGAAGAAACCCTATCATCTCAAAGGTGGTTGTTCTCATGTCATAGAACAAATTGCACCCAGAGAACCCCTTCTTAAGAAAGAAGAAACGGAACCCTCTGATGATGATTCAGATAGCTCTAAACTTATCCCCTATGAGAAATTGCCTAAAGAGATCAAAGATCTTCTTGATGATAAAGATGATCCTATCAGAAGAATTAATGTAGTAGAAACATAAGAACCTACTGTAGCGCAAGAGATGGTTGCACCACAAGAACCAGCTAATCTCGAAGGCAATCAAACTGATCAAGAAGAAGGGGGTAGTTATTCTGCCACTGATTCCCATGAATATGAATTCAAGTCAGAGAATGAGGGTAATCCTTCTTGGGGTACTCATCCTGATTTCACACATTTTTTAAGATTTCCTCGAGATCCTGAATCAGAAGCTGAGTCAAATGACTGTGAATGGGGTGCCATTCCAGAAGAAGATGAGCTTATAATAGAGAAATATATTGATGTTATTCACCAATATGTATCTCAACCCAACGTAGGTCTAGAGCGAAACAATGAACTTAACGTGTCAGATCCACCTATGGCTGAAGAGGACTCCCATGATGATGTTGAGCCTATTCATGAATTGAACATTTTGAGCTGTAATATCACCTTTGAACTTGAGCGTCGAGTTAGGACCAATGACGACATATCCACATCCATGAACACCATATCCCAAGCCTTTCCCGCTTTGACTATCCAACGCCCTGATCTTATCGATCAAACTTCCACAAACCCAAACCATGGTATGTATACCTTCCTGAATGACTATGCCCTTGCCTGCTACCTCAATGCAGTTGAGCCTATGAGTACTTCCATCAGTGAACTAAGCGTCAGCATGACCGAGTCGAACATCAAATATCTTAGTCAGAAAAACAAGAGTAAAAAGAAAAAGAAAAAGAGTTCTGAGGGTGAAAACCACTTTGTGGCAGTCTCAGAACCGACAAAAGTAAAAATAAAAGATGTATCTGAAGGTGAAAACCTCTCTGAGGCACCTAGGGATGAGATATTTGATGTCCTTCTGAGTCATTTACAGGATAGGTCTCCAGTTCTGATTGAGCCAACTCAATCCATCAATTTGGGTACAACAGAGGAACCACAATTGGTACATGTAGCACAATCCCTATCAGAAGAAGAGAAATAGAAATTCACTACATTCTTATCAGAAAAAAAGATCAACTTTGCATGGAAATATTCAGATATGCCAAGATTGGATCCCAATCTCATTATGCACCATCTATCCATTGCTCCCGAAGTAAAACCAATCAAACAAAAATTGAGAAAGATGCATCCTCATGTTGCACTCTTAGTCAAAGCAGAACTAGAAAAACTCTTAAAAGCTGGATTCATCCATGTCATAGACTATGCTGAGTGGATTTCCAACATTGTACCTGTTTCAAAACCAGATGGTTCAATCAGAGTGTGCACGGACTTTAGAGATGTGAACAGAGCATGCCCTAAGGATGATTTTCCACTGCCTAACATTGATATGATAGTGGACATGACTATGGGCTATGAAATGTATTCCTTAATGGATGGCTTTTCTGGGTACAACCAAATCAAAATTGCTCCAGAAGATCAAGAGAAAACAGCTCTCACATGTGCGTGGGGAACCTTCTGTTGGAATGTTATGCCATTCGGACTCAAAAATGCTGGAGCTACATATCAAAGAGCAATGACATCTATTTTTCATGATATGATGC
Organism: Chamaecyparis obtusa; assembly: GCA_027943335.1. NCBI lineage: Eukaryota > Viridiplantae > Streptophyta > Pinopsida > Cupressales > Cupressaceae > Chamaecyparis > Chamaecyparis obtusa. Next base: position 42,398 of record BSBK01013741.1, on the reverse strand, counting down.
ATAGAACAATGGAGGATTACGTGGATGATACCTTGGCAAAATCCATGATTAGAATTGAACATCTAACAAATTTGAGCATGATCCTTGACAAAATGGAAAAATTTAGTCTTCAATTAAATCCTAAAAAGTGTGCTTTTGGAGTCACTTCTGGAAAGCTCCTAGGATACATCATTTCCAAGAAAGGCATTGAAGTTGATCCAGCTAAGGTCAAGGCTATAATAGAGATGCAACCTCCCACAAATATCAGTCAAATGAGGATGTTGCAAGGCAGAGTTCAATCTATCAGAAGATTCATATCACAGCTAGTGGACATATCACAGCCTTTTACAAAAACATTACATAAAGGTGTGACCTTTGCATGGAATGAAGAATGCGAGAACAACTTTAACCATATCAAGAAGTATCTATCAAATCTGCCTATATTGATGCCTCCTATTCATGCGAAGCCATTAATATTATATGTCTCTGCAACAGATACATCACTGGGAGCATTGCTAGCACAGCATGATGAGAACAAAAAGGAAAGAGCCATCTACTATATAAGCAGAACATTGGTGGCGTATGAAAAGAACTATTCTATGATTGAGAAAGCTTGTCTCGTTGTGATCTTTGCATCATAGAAACTGAGACACTACATGTTAGCTCATACTACTCATTTGGTAGCTAAAATTGAACCACTGAAATATCTCCTAAGCAAGGCTGCCCTCACAGGTAGACTAGCTAAATGGGTCATGCTCTTGAGCAAATTTGACATTGAATATGTTGAAAGAAAAGCTATCAAAGGATAGGTCATTGCTAATCAATTAGCTGAAGCACCACTATTTGATGATACACCCATGCAAATGGAATTTCTTGATTCCTCTATCATGCACCTCTCTTCTAGAGCATGGCGGTTATTCTTTGATGGCTCCTACACACAGAATGGATTTGGAGCAGGCATATTGTTTATCACTCCTCAAGGATACTCAATACCCAAAGCATTCAGACTAAAATTTCCTTGCACAAACAATATTGCTGAATATGAGGCACTTCTCAATGGTATGAAAATGGCAATACAGTGGAGAGTTACAGAGATGCACATCCATGGAGACTCACAATTGGTTATCCATCAAGTAAATGATGTGTACCAAACCAAAGATGAAAAGCTCATTCCTTACAAGAGAATGGTAGATGATTTAAAGAAATACTTCATCTCTATCACATTTGAGCAAATACCCAGAACGGAGAATAAGGCTGCTGATGCAATGGCAACACTATCTACTGTCTTACATCTGCCCGAACATGAGCTACGCTACGAGTTCCTGGTGGAAGCCCTATCCTATCCTGCATATGACTCCCTTGAAACCCGCATGATCTGTACCATTGTAGGTTATGATTCATCTCACTACAAAAATCTGTTCTCCTATCTCCATGACCAAATCATCCCTGAGTCCTTTAACCATTTTGAGAAATGAAACCTTATCCGATCCGCATCCCGATATGTCATCATTGGTAACGATCTGTACAAAAGAGGTCTAGATGGTATACTGCTTAGATGTTTAGAATGGGAAGAGTCTCAACGTGCATTAGAGGAAGTCCACGAGGGTATATGTGGGTCACACTCGAACGGTTTAACGTTAGCTCGAAAACTTATTAGGGCTGGGTACTATTGACCTGAAATGGAGAAAGAGGCTATTAAATTTGCTAAAAACTGTCAACAGTGTCAGGTACATGGCAACTTGATTCATGCTCCAGGGAGAGATCTGATTCCCTTTACTACACAATGGCCTTTTCAACAATGGGCATTTGATCTCATAGGTGCTATCCATCCGCACTCTTCTAATGGACATACCCATATAATCACAGCTACAGATTATTTTACAAAATGGGTAGAAGCAGTTCCTTTAACACAAGCAACGGGGAAAAAAATCTCTATGTTCATCCTGAACTACATCATTTGCAGATATGGGATCCCTCACTCTATAATCATAGATAACGGGGGACAATTCAAAAACAAGGACCTAGATGACTTATGTGCCAAGTTCAAAATTACTCAACATTGGTCATCTATCTACTATCCTCAAGGGAACGGACAAGCTGAGGCTTCAAACAAAAATCTCCTGAAGATCTTGCACAGAACAGTGAATAAAACAGGAAGAGACTGGCATCTGATGATCAATCTAGCTCTCTGGGCATACAGAACTAGTATCAGAACACCTACAGGGGCTACACCTTTCGCTTTAGTTTATGGGTCTAAAGCGGTACTGCCTATTGAGGTTGAAATCCTATCGCTTAGAATCAAAATGCATGGACTTGTCACTGATGAAGACTATAGAGTGTCTAGGTTACAAGAACTAGAATTACTAGATGAGCGCAGACAAGCAGCGTATGATCATCTCAGAGTATATCAGAAAAGAATGTCTAGAGGCTACAACAAGAAAGTCAGACACAGAGAATTTCAGATTGGTGATCTGGTGTTGAGAGAAAATCCTAAAAGTCAATCACATCGAGAATGCAAGGGGAAGTTCGAACCCAATTGGCTGGGTCCCTTTGTTAGCATTGCTACTTTTGGCTTTGGTGCCTATCAACTCTCAACGACTAAAGGAGAACAACTCCGAGAACCAATCAACGTTATCCATCTGAAAAAATTCTACGCCTAAGGCATTCAGTGCTTGGTAAATGTCCTGAAAAAATCCTAAAAATAAAAAAAAGTCCTGAAAAAATGAAGATCTTGGTGAAAACCTAGCAATAGGCACCTTGATGATTCACAAAAAAAATAAAATATCAAAAGTACAAAAAAATTGAAAAAATGAAAAATTAAAAAAAAAAAGAAAAAAAAGAAAAAGTGCCTTGGTGAAAACCTGGAAACAGGCGCCTTGGTAGCAAAAATAGAATCTCTACCAAGATGGTGAAAACCTGAAAAACGGGCACCACTTGTTCCAAAATGCTCCATCTATCAGCACAATCTTGGTCTTTCCCAGCTTTCGGTCTTGCTTTAGTTTGTACATATCTCCTGGTTTGTTTCAGCATTTCTAGTTTTCAATAAGTCGGTCTGTACACCAATCGGCTCAAGTGTCTGTATCCTATCAATGTTTAACACTTGGGGGCAATCAATGTCATATCCTATGGTCTACAATGTATCTTAGACGTATCCTATCTAGTCAGAGTCCTTTGAAGCTTCATGTGAGTCAGTCAGTCAGTCTTGTCTCCAGAAAGGATTTTGCATCTACAACAACGCAATCAAACATTAAAACTCAACTGAAAACAATCTGTGCTTCATGCTTTTATCTCCTTGTATGCTTACTGATTCGCATTGAGATTTTTGCATATTGTGTCCCTTCGAGCTCTTCGATGATGTCCTTTATAGGATTTCGAGGGTGATGACTGGGGGCATAATCTTTTCTTGGTTTTTTGCTTGTATGTGAAAATCTAACAACTTTGGAAATTCTGGATTGAAATGGTGTCCGACTATAAGAGCCTCTATCTCAAATTGGATGGCCATGCGTACCTCGACCATTGATACCCAGAAAATTCAAGGAAGTTTGATCTAACTATTATCTTTTTGAAGTGAATTCTTTCTCCTACTGTGAAACGCGATCTTGCCTAAGGATGTGAATGATAATGGGTCACTACGGGTAATTCACATTGGATTTAGAATGATCTCTTGACTGTTTGATGTGTTTGCAATGCAAGGCGTATTCAGGTCATCACGACGTTTATGTTTTGATGCTTGTACAAATTGCTATATCAAAATGGACATGATATTCAGGTCATCCTAGTGTTTGTGCCTTGGTGCTTATATCTACTCCGACATTCTGAAATAAAATCAATATTCATATATCCATGGTTGTTGACCAGTGGGTGTTGTATTGATTCTTGTGCATACAAATCGATATTCATATGTCTATGGTTTCATGGCTAGTGGGCATTGTATTGATTTATCCGGTTACCTAAAAGTTCAATGATGATAACAAATCGACACATGATCAGTGACTAGGTCCTAGGTCTTAGGTTGCATTTCATTATTGCATGTCTCATTGCATTTTGCATATTTGCATGATCTCACAATGTCTAAATGAACTTCAATGCTTAAAAAATTCTTCATATCACCTCTTCAAATCTAACAAGAGCTGAACCTAACTCGAAGGTCTCTTCACAGAATTGCAAGCAATGATCCTCCTGGGTTAACCATCTTTTTGACATAAGGCTGAGTACTTGTCTTCATCAACCTGAAAAACATATCATGTGTATCGTTGCATTTACATATCATATCATAAACATTTATTGCATTACATGTTATATCCATTGCATAAACATACATATTCCCATAATCATTACATCTGCATAACATTCATCCATATGAAAGAAATCATTGCATTGCATTGATCCATACATACATTCTACACTACTCATAGCATTCACATCCCATGATATCATCATACATAACAAAAATGACAAGTACACATGATGTCACAACCAAAAATATCGATCTCATCTATATATCAAAAATCTCAAATAGTCAGGGGTGCACTACTGGCACAGAGTACAAATGAATAAGCTCCGTAGGGCTATCAGACACAACAATGTATCAGTGAGAAAGTAACAGATCAAGAGAAGTCAACTGTCAGCATGCTCCTCTGCATCTGGTGGAGGAGGAGGTGGTGCATCTGGTATCACCTCCGCTCTCGGTGCCCTAGCTCCCTCTAATGCTGCCATATACTGAGAATAGGTAGGCACTCTCTGTGCAGCAGGGACTACTGCATAGTACGCAGATACATAATATGAGGCCCGCGCAGTCTGATGAATCACCTCTACCTGTAATCTCTATATCTCTGTGCACTACTCTGTATGCTGCCTATCTGCCTCGCGATGCCTCTCCTCTAATCTGGCCTGCTCTATCTTCAGGTCTCAGACCTGGACTCTAAGCCGTCTGATAATCTCGGCTGAAGTAGGAGGAACTGCAGGCTCTACATCAGCTGCTGGCATATCTGTGTCCTGTGCTGGCTGTGCTGGCTAATCTGCATGTGATGGAATGCTCACCCTGTGTGCCTTACGACGTCTAACCTCAGCACCCAAATCAAATATGTCATCCACACTGGTCCCACCTGGAAACTGCTCAGCTCCTAGAACATCATATGCAGATCCTACTCCGCCCAGTGTGCCACTCTCACCTTTGCTCCATCTCTGTGTGCCAAAAGATGTGCCTACTATAGATGTAGAAGGACGTGGAGGCCTCACATGTCCTGGTGCTATCTGTAAAGGAGCCATGGCTCTCTGTCTCGGAGGAGTAGGGTGTACCACCTGTGGTCTCGGTCCTGCTCTCATAGGAGCCCCTGTAACATCCATAGCCTCCTCCATGGGGGGTATCAGCTCTGTCGGATCAAAAAATTGATGAATCCGGTGATCAGCAAGCCATGCCACATATGCATCTGTCACACCTGCATCAACCACCTGTGGAAGGTAGTCCCAATCCCTACCAATAATCTGGCTATACTCCTCAGCACATACAGTATAACTAAGCTGTGGTGCCCATCTGAGCCCTATCTCACGCACAATGCGGGAATAAGCAGTATAATCCTGAGGGACATCCTGAATGCATCCATACTGATGCCAGACTCTGGTAATCAAAAATCTCTCCAAGACGGTGGAGGTCCGTCCTATCAATATCCTGCTCTGGAAAAAGAATGAAAACTGCTCTCTCACAGTAGGCCAGGCCTCTATCTATAAATATGGCCTCCAGATCACGAAGGTCATGTCATCCAGGCATCGACAAAAATACTTGGTGTGACCCATGTGAACCTGAGTAACGTAACTAGCATACGTATGTATGATCGGATCCTGTGGCCGTCGCTGACTCTGAAACACTGGTCTCAAAACTAGGATATGCTCCCACGCCCATATCTGCAGTACCAACGCTCCTGATGCAAATGTCTTGTAGTCCTGATACACGACCTCGTGCATCTCAGAATACAAGTGAGCCAACAGACACTGACCCCAAGCAAGCTCAGTAGGTGTAGCCATCAAGAGTGCTACCATAGGTGCCCATCCCATCAAGAAGCCATTCTGCTGATGGACAGGCATAATCAACTCTCTGATCATCCCCGCAATGATACACTCTAGATGATGTGTCTGACCATATCTCTGCACAAGTGTCTCCCAGGATATAGACCCAGTTAGCTGGGTCTCATCACCGAATAGTCGTCTGAATGCATGCAGTCCCCTCGATCCTCCACTAACATACTCGAGACGCCGCAGAGCATGAAAAGGAATGTGAAGAATCCTATACACGTCCTCAGGGGTCACAGTGATCTCCCCAGTCGGAAGGTGGAAAGTCTGGGTCTCAGAGTGAAACCTCTCAATCAGTGCAGTCAATAAACCATGATTTACCCTAATATTGGGTAAATGAATCAGGTGCTCAAATCCACAGGCAGCCAGATGAACCCTCATCGGGTCTGGTAAGGTGACACACAATCTCTGGGTGGCTGAATAAGAATGCCGAACATGTACGTCAGGATATGTGACCTAAATCATAAAGAAACAGGGTGTTTTGTCAGAATTTCAGTTCGAAATCAGGCCAAAAGTATCAGAATGACACAGTTTTGAAGTTCCAAAAGGTAGGAAAAAGTATCCGTAATCAGGCAACAAGATCAGAAAAGATAGATTTTTGACCTAAAAATGAGTTTTTAACACTCTGTTATTCAAACGACATTCTAGACTGGCATGAAATGTCATACGACATTCCACAACATACCAAACGACAATTCATAGTCGTACGACACTTCACCTGGATTCATACGAGTTTCAAGGGACCCGATGAAATGTCGTACGACACAAGGGTCCCTATCATACGACACTTGGGTATGAACGAAATGACATTCTAAATTGAAATGAAATTTCGTACAAGTCTAGAATGGGACTCGTACGAGTTTTTACAGATGCGAAAATCAAAAACTAAAAACGCGTATGGAAAAAATAAAAAATGCTATAAATCATCAAAAACATGCATTTTCAGGGGGTAACAGAGGTCCACCTACCGGATGTCCATATTGTCGAGGTCTGTCATGTCTCCGACTGTGCTCAAAATGGTGCAAACTCACAGGTACCTTCAGTTCTCGCTGGTCTGCCATTTTTCTCGCTCAGAGGGCTCCACAGAATCTCTAAAGTCAAAGGGTTGAAATGAATGGAAAATGACCCTTCCGGCCTTTATATAGCTTTTGACCTAATTTTTAAAAGTTCTCTGTTTTCCATAAAAATGGCACCCCTGGCTAATTTTGACATTTTGAATCCATTTTCAGGATCAAAATTAAAATCTAAGGTCGTTTATTATGTCAAAATCATGATTTAATTTTTTTGGAACCAGGACGGTCTACTACTTGCATATTCGACCTTCAATCATCACAAAAATCCAGTATTCAACTTAACTGATTATCTAACATCAAACTATCAAAATTTCAACTTGGTCAACCATGGTCAACTTATGGTTTCACCTAGTCAAATTTGGTCTCCAGGACCTCCAAACGATGCAGAATGCATTCTCGGACGTGTTTAACCACTTCTCAAATCAATTAACATGCTTCTAAACTATCAACGCTGACATTTCTTGTCAGATTTCAATTTTAATCCCAAAGGGGGCATGGTATTGCACATCATTCAAAGTCTGTAAATCAAATTCTATCGATCAAATCTATCAATATCTTTCATCAGTGATCAAGACAACAATCACGTCTAGTCGCTGATTCATCAAAAGTCCTCATCGCTCGGGGCAAATCTATCATCACTTGGGGCATATCAGATTCATCAAGATCTATATCAATCTGGTATTCTCCTAATCTTGTAAACTGTATTAGTTTTTGCAACCATCAGATCATAGTGTTCTTTCCTTGGTTCTTCAGCAACTGAAGGATTCAGATGTGATACCTACTAGTTCTGCTAAGACAATCGAGTCTAGAATGGGTCACTCACTTCTTATCAATCCTAAGGTTCAGAATCAGGCATTTTGACACTTTTTCGCAATCATCGGTTCATTATTGCTATAGTAAACATTATCTTTGGTCATTTAGGACCTATTATCTCCATATCAAATCAATATCAATCAACTCCTATCTCAATATCTTTCAATCGGTTTCTATCTTGAGATCGGTTTATCTTTTGAATCAGTTTCATATCTTTATCAAACACAGACTATCTTTGAACCACTGCGCATTGCACAGTAATTCAAAGAGGGGCAAAATGTAATACCCCAAAAATGGGCTATAAGTTTATCAATCTCCTACATCTTCAATTCAAATGAAATCGACATCAAAGTCCTAACCTAAGGCACATCTAAACATCATCGAATCATAATTGATTATCTTAAATTCTGCGTCAGGGAATATTCCTAGCAATATTCCTAATTATCTTAATTATCTTTAATTTTATGATTATTTGGCGATAAATCACATTTATCCTAAGTTTGATTAATTGAATATTTTCATATTTAATTAATTAGATTTAATATTTGCCACTTAATTTTTTAATTAAACTTAATTCTATCTATTATTAATTGTATTATTTAATTTTGACAATAAATCAAAATTCTTATCTTTAATTGATTAAATTCTTATTTAATTAATTAAAGCATGTTGTCATTATTTAATAATATAATTTTTAATAAAAGTTTGATAAAATAGTTAATTAACCCATAAATTAATTATTTTATTTCAAAAATCAGTTGAGTTGAGGATAAATCACTTTATTTATTTATTTAATTCTTAATTATTATGCATATTCAAAAGAAACAATTAAACTCCAAATCAGAAAATCAATGCAAGTTATTGACTTTTTGGAACTCAACATCCTTTTGGAGTTCAAAAAGCTGATCTAAACTCTAATTTGAGTTAAAAAGCTATTTTTGCATGATTTTGAGAATTAACTATCTTTCATGATCAGATAACTCAAAAATCAAGATGAGTTAATTTGAGTGATTTATGGCTTTTCCCATGCATCTCCAAAGCCCCAGATTTCTATAAAACCAAGGCTCAGCTCTTCATAATTCATCTCATATTTTGCACAATCACGCTGGAGAATTGGAATTGAAGAATCAAAGCTCTTGCGAATCGACATCTTTGTGAGATCAATCTTATTTTTGCATTCATATTTCATACCATTGTTAGATTAGCATAGCATATCAGTTTTCAATAGCATTCATATCATATCAGTTTATCATTCTTATTGCATCATAAAATCCAAAAATATAGATTAATTGCATTCAATTTCATATCCATCTTTTGCATTCAAATCTTTCATTTAGGTGTCGTCTAGGTCACTGATCTCGATTACAATCTAAGAACATTAATCTCGCACCTATTAGAAGGCAGTAAATCGCTTGGTTAGATAGCTTTCAATTTTGCACGATTTTGATTTTAGCTAACCTCTAATGTTTTACTGAGTGTTGTGTCTACAGATCAGGTACAATTTTCACACACACAGTAATAACTGTCATCAAAGAGGAAAGTAATCCCATCAAGTATGTCCTCCAAGGACTCTAGAAATAATGAACCAATGTTTGGAAAATAGGAATTTGAATCAGGAAGGCAAATAGATACCTTGTGCAATAAATTTGAAGACCTATTTACTTGATTTTCTATCAAAATATTCTTGATTATACAAAAAAATAGTATTTTGTTTGTGGGATTCAAAATAGAGTTATAGTTCTTCCTCTTTATGGATGTTCCTCCCATGAATCTTCTACTCAATGATTTACGTTCTTTGCAATAAAACTCAATTTATTCTCATCATGTGAAATATTTTAATACACATTTACTTTAAGGATGATTACTAAACATGAAAGAAAAAATTAAATAAGAAATATTGATGTGTATTTTTTATTGATTTATTTTATGAGATCCTTCACTAGCTTCACCAATATTTCTAATTCTCACTCTAAGAGCATTTTTTGTTGGACTGATACTCCTAAGATAGGATCACAAAAAAAAGAACTTCCATATAGAGAGAAACATAACTCACCTTGAAATGGCATTGATCTATGATGAATGAGCTATGCACAATATCTTTTCTTATATATGCAAGAGAGAAGATGAGAGCATTGATGCGATGCAAACATGAGTACAACCACCCAGCTATAAATATTAAATATAACTTATAAAAATAAAGATATGCTCTACCAACCCACCTATAAATGCATAATAATACTTTTGTACCTATGTTCGACTTAACTATATCATAAAGAGATAAAAACCTATATTTACTCTATATGTTTATCATAAAATAATATTATATAAGACATCCATAATTTAATTTAAAAATACTTACATATAATAACATAAAATCAATATTCTTCATTGGGAACTTGTTATTTCAGGTACTATTCACATTTTTCCTATGGCTAGGGGATTTTTTATTGCTAAATTCAATAATATTGAAGATAGAAATTTAATTTTGTGTAATCATTCTTTTACTTGGGAAAATCATTTTATGCTGGTGGTGAAACCATGGTTTCCTTATTTTTCCTCCTCTTCTAAAATCTTTAACAAGATTCTCATTTGGGTGAGGCTCCCCTATCTTCCACTTCATCTTTGGGTTGACTCCCTTTTTGAAGTGCTTGGAAAGGCTCTCAAAAAATTCTTGATGGTAGATGAAAATTCAACTGACATAATGCACTTGATTTATGCACGAATATTGGGAGATAGACATCTATAAGGGGTTACCAGAAATGATTAAGATAGAGCACTCAAAGGGTTTTTGGATATACTTTGCATTATGAAGGGATTCCCTTCTGATGTAGGAAGTGCTTTAAAAAATGTCACTTGGCGGCTCATTTTGGTTTACAAAGGGCTAAGACCAAAAGGTCTATGCCTTGGTAGAAGGGTGCTTCTTCTAAACATTATACCGGGCTAAATAAAGTACCTGAATCTGTTGGTACCGTTGGTCCTGAGTGTGTCCTTCCTATTGGACCTATCCCTATAGGGTCTATTGTCTTTTCTACTATTTTTTTTGTCGTGGGACAGTCTGTAGGTGTTTCTTCTACTGACACTATTCTTGTTGGGTCTAATGGTATTTCTCCCAGTAGTTCTACTTCTATTGGTGTCCTTCCAGTTGGATCTATTCCTGTTGGGTCTACTGACATTTCTGCTGGTAGCTCTGATGCTGGATAGTAAACATGTATCTATTATGCTGGTGTTGTTCCTATTGGGTCTATTGGTAATTTTATTGGTAATTTTGTTTCCACTATTGGCTTAAATTCTAGATCTGTGTTGGTCAATTTGTCTTCTGATTTTGTTGAGTAGGATTCTGGCTCTGATTCTATTGGACTTTCTATTGTTTTTAATAATGCTATACCTAGTGGTTCTCCTTTGCATGAGGTGGGAGGCCCCTTTGGTGGTTCTGTCCAGAATTCACATGCGAGTTTTGTTGTGGAAAGATCTTTTTCTGCTTCTTTCTTGGGGTCGGTTCCTCAAGGCTAGCAAGAAAATGCTTCAATGGTGGAAGAGGGGTGGACCCTAGTTGTTGAAAAACATCATAAAAATTTCCCTCCTCAATTTGATATGACTCTGCGCTCCCAGAAGAAGGGAGGTAAAGGAAAATCCTAATTTTCCTTGTTTGGTTGTGGGAACCTAGTTTTGCCCCATTGGGAAGATTGGGCTTTTTGTTGCCCATTTTTTTGGTCTTGTTTTGTGTTGTTCCTTTGGCTTGTCCTAGGCTACTTTCTTGTGTTTGTTGGCAGCATTTTATGGCGGTGAATTTTTTGAATATCTTTACGCTCTCTAACTTGTAAGTGGCTTCAGGGTCCCCTCAAAAACTATTTTTACCTTAATAAAAAACATAAAATTAATATTTGTCATCTATACTAGATATAATAAAAAATAATAAAATTGATCATAATTAATGATTAAAAATATTCTTAAATTTTTTCATAAATGTTTAAAAAGGTATTAAGATGACCGTGAAACTAATATGAAAACTTTTAGGAATAATGAATAATGATTTGCATGAACCTATTTCTTACATAAATAAATGATCCACTCAACTCTTATTACATTTTTATTATGTTTATATTCATAAATATATCAAAACTTCTCTAATATTAAAATATTAAAAAAAAACCAAGATTATTATTATTCAAAATATATACAGGTATATTTCAATATGCAAACACAAGAAAATGATTTCACTTCAATTCACATCATTGATAGATGATTTCACTTTTTTTTACGTAATTGACTATTTTACTCTAGCTCCGAGTCATTGACTGACATATCAAGCTTCCCAACAACAACAAAAGAAAACAAAAAGTGGTTGTAGCTCTTTATTTGCTTGTTTCCACAAATGACATAGTAAACTTTGATTGAGTTCTTTATAGTGTATATCTAGTGTATATGACAAAGAGAAAGGAAATCTAATGGTAATATAGACTGGGTTGTGAATTTTTTTATTACTTTATGTGTGAGTGTGTGCTTTACATAGAGCTTGGAGTGTGTTGGTAAACAGATTTGTCTTCCCAAAACACCTGCACAAAATGACACCTAAACACCCAAGAATGAAAGAAAAAATTGCAACACAACAGTTGAGTCACTTGCCATGATTATATGCAAGTTCTCTCAGCTTATTTTTCAAGGAAAAACTACCTTTGAATGACTTGCAAAGAATCAAATAGCTTGTTATGCCTTTAACCCGAAGACAAAGAAGGCAAACTGACATTCATCTATCAACGTGGGATGAATACAATTTCAGATTTAATGAATTTAAAGAAAACTTAATGAAAGACACAAAGGCTATTTGTCTAATCTTCTGACTTCAAGGAAAAAAATAAAATATTGACATTTCATTTCAGATATGTGAGTAATTAAAATTCAAAGATTTTAACAAATACATATGCATTTCAAATGAACATGACAACATTTGAAATAACTAGGATAACTCAAAGATCATCTCCAATCAAAAAAAATATATTTAAACTCAAAGATTTAACGTACATTTTCTTCTTTCCACAAATACCCAAAAAAAAGGCTCAAAGACCATTCAATGCTGCAAAAACTCCATCCCTGAAAATGAAATCCCCTCTTCTTCTTTCCTTTGTTACAATATAAAAAATTCAAAACAAGTTTCCCTCTCCCAAGCTAGCACAAAGACTCCCTCAGAAAAAGAAGGAACCCCCTTGAATTGGAAAATCTTCATTTTTTATAATTTTTGGCCTCCTCTCATTGAATATTGAAAATATTATTAGTATTTTCTCTTTTCTTCACGTAGCTCTTTTCAGTTAAAATAACTGATTCTTTAAAGTCTTTTAAAAGCAACCTTTGCTTCTTTTCTCAGGCTTAATGTTTTATATACATTATAGCCATAAGGATAATAATGAATATATTTATCATATCAAAGTAAACACACATTTATCCTTTGACAGGTGGCATATGTTGGTGATGAAGTAATGCCATCATCTTACGTATGTTGTTGATAGTTTTATAGTACTTCACATAGTCGTTTGTATCTCACAAACCTGACATAATTTCAAAGATTGCTCCAGTGAGAATTTGGATAATTAGGTTTTTCTAGACACATCCAAGATTTAGCTCGATCCAATGGTGGTATTAGGAGTTACACCCCCCACAATATGACTATTTTTCTTTGTCTCTTGCAAATTCATGTTTGTAAAATCTTTATAATCTTTCTTCTGCATAATTATTTCATGATTTATGGGATCATTATTAGTTGATTATTATTAATTGCTTTGAAATCATTGCAGTGTCTTTTCTAAGTAGGACAATAAAAACTCATGAAACACTGCATACGAAAAGAAAAATAAAAAGTAAATGTGGACTCCCATCCTAGCATAACAATTAACCTATCTCCACAAAAACAATTCCTTAGATTTAAGGCAACTAGAATTTGATAGTCACTTGTACCTGTCATATGAATTTTTATGATGGTTTGATTTGTCCATTTTATTCCAATATTTTTTTTAATAATTTATATTATTTTTTAAAAATTTAAATATTTTTCTCAAATTCCTTAATAATATATATTTAATTTAATAAATATTTTTTTTAAAATAGTGCAAATAGTCTAATTACAATTTTAAAATATTATTATATATGTAAAAAGTTTAAATTAACTAAATACATTTCTAAATTTATATGATTATTTTGATTTTTTTAAAATTAATATAAATAAAAAATTTATATTACATACTAATATTATAAATTAGTAACATATGCAAAAATCTTAAATTTATTTGAACATCCTAGAATTTATATTTTCTATTTTTTAAAATTAATGTATGTATGTATGTATGTATGTACATATGTATGTTGATGATGATGATCTAAAAGTTATTAATAATAGTAAGTTTGTAAATTTATATTAAAATATTTCAAATATTTCAAATAAATTTATATTTTGTTTGACATATTATAAATTATTATAGTTGATTAATAACTTTAAATGTCATATTTACGGTTTTATAAAAATATAGTTAGTTTGTTAATTCATACGGCTCAATAAATTTTCATGTCATTTATGATAAGTGAAAAAATAGTCATTTTAATGTTATAAATATTATTTATTAAAATTATAGTAGATGATATTTATAAAGGTGAAGTATTAGAATTTTGAAGAAATTAATCCTTTTGAAATTATTTTGATTCAAATAATATTTTTTATGACATTAAATTTATTTAGTTTGATATATTATTCGAAAAGTCTCAAATATAATGTTTTATCAAATTGCAATTGTGTAGCTTTGTAATCCTTCTGATTGATCCCATTTCATAAGTAGTGGTTCAAATGAACCTATCTATCATGCATACATGAATAGATAAATAGGGTACAAAGTGAGCTTAGTTTGAGGAGAGTCTCCATTATGTTTAAGTCAAAGTGTGTAATGAAATAGCTTTCACAATATAATAATATAATAAGAATTATATTGAAATAATTGACAATATGTAACTTTGAGGGGATGCTCCAACATTCTTCAATAAGAACTAAATAATAAAGGATGATAATAACTAGCGAGTACCTTTTTTACACACCTTATCATTCTTTGGCTACCACCTAGACTAACTTAGATGCTTGAATTTAGAGCCCCTACAAAGAGGTACATACCTATATAATATTCTAATAATGACTATGTAGCTTACTTTAGAGTTAAGATAACCACAATCCAACTACTCTTGATCCAATACACTCTATAGAACTAAACTCGTAGTAAAGTAACTTATTATTAGTACCTCTCATTAGTCCAAGTAATAAAAATATACATAAGCATTAATTATTATATTATAACTATATTTTAGAAGATTTAGATTATTTTTGTTAATTTTTTTGAAGAGAATTTAAAATAATCTATGTGTGTGTGTGTGTGTGTGTGTATTGATAGCTACTTCTTATAGTTGTATATATTTTTTCCATCAACAATGAACATTTCAAATCACACTCTATGATCTATCATCAGTGTTAAAGAACTATAAGAGACAAATGGATAGATTGCAGATCTAAACCAGTTAAAAAAGAAGGGGTTGCACACAGAATAGTAGCACAATGTTTGAAGAAGAAACATTAAAAAAAAATTTTAAAAAAAAATGTGTGTAATATATATATATATATATATATATATATATATATATATATATATATAATGTTTATTATGTGTGTACATACATAGGTACATATATATAATAAGAAAAAAATAATAAAATCAAATCAAATAAAAACAAGAAGAATGAAATTCCTATATGATTAAAGTTTAATCTTCTTATAATTTCAACATAGTTCAAATTGATATCTCTTAACATTTTTAGCTAGATACATTTAATCTATATTCATACTAATTCTTTTAATTTTATGTACAGCTTGATAAATTGACATATATAATTTTATTGTACATGTTTTATTTCTATAATGACTTCACTCTATACTGTATTTATTTACATTTATTAAAATATCTCAACTAATAAAATAAAATAAATCAATATTGTATCATATATTATAATTTATTTTTTTAGAAGTAAAATGCCCCGACGTCCACCTTTAAATGTGTATGGTATTCTTTCAAAGTTGTTGCTATTTGCCTGGAACTAAATTTGTGAAATAAAACCAGTCAAATGATTGATAATTCATATGGTAGCTTACATTCTCATAAATACTAATCTAGGTTGTTTACTTTACCTTGTGGTAGTTATATCACGACTGAAGTAATGGTTTTAATTTTCCTTCACGTCACCTGATTAGGATTCATGTTCTCACAACGTGGAAAACAAAAGGAAGAGATTTCATGGAAAAGATAAACCCACGTACAATTAGGAAAAGAGAATGAGGAGTTATTCTGATAAACCCATATTTTTTAAGTTTCCATTGTATATTCAACATAGCCTACATATTAACTGTGAATAGAGCTCTCTCCTAAACAGATTCAGTCTCATACTCTGTGCAAATGCTAGGCTCCACATAGATATAAAGTGAAATCAAACCCATGTTAATAGATGAAATTCCCTAAAGTTGAAGAAGAATACATGATCTTCACGACATACAGATTACACTAGTCAACAATAGTGTATCATCTTTTGTGATAGCAACATTGGTGTTACGAATTTATTTTATCATAATTGTGAATTTCTGAGTTAGTCAATCTTATTTGGTAATTGCTTCTAGAGTCATGCCAAGCAAATACTTGTGTTCTTGTGTAAAGAACAGGCCCATCTAACTGTTAGACTTACGAGTGCTGTGCTATTTCTTCCCATGAAAGGTCAGGCAGAAACTATTAGAAGTGATAGAAATAGATTCTAATAAATTCTCATCACAATTCTAGATTTACTGGAATTGTTAGTAACTATAAGGTGAGAATGAGGAAAAAATAACTTTATTAATAAAATAATAATAATATTATAGTGAGACAGTGTATCAAAGTGTTCAAATATTTAATTATTCATCTTTCTTATGTTATTCATTTACATTTTTTTAATTAATAACAAGGAAAAATAAATAATAAGAGATTATATAAAAAAATTCTATTTATAATTGTTGTTGTCTCCATTAAGACTTGTGTTTCAAGAAAACATTAGAAAAGTTTTTTTAATAGAAATAAATGTCCAATTTAATTCATTTAATTAATGCAACTACATTTTGTAATATTTTATTAAACTTGTAGTATCTTTTAATGTCCTTAAAAATGACCAAGTATTTATGCATAATGGAATACAATTGGGACCAAATTTTTCATAGTGATAAGGGGGTCCGTAGCTATCGAATGATCTTTCAAAAGGATTTTTTCAAAATTTCTTTCCTACAACTAGCTAGAAATTCTTCCAATGCCTAGATTAGCATTGAGTCCAAGTTGGAAAAAGAGAGTCAAGTTTTAGCTATCATAAACCATAACTAATGTAATACGCCAATAGAAACTAGAGAGATAACATTTGTTCCATTTAATGAATAATCTCATGAAATAACACTATGTATTTGAAGACAAAGCCTGATGCAATTCTCACAAACCACTTGTATCCCCTTTGGAAGAAACAAAAAATCTATAGATGCGGGTATACTTCGCATTCTAGATATGCTTGATTATATGGAAGAATGAAAAATGACGATGTCTCTAAAAATTGCTCATGTGTCTACTTGTTCATAAAAGATAATGACATCATCGCACAATGAAACAAATAAGAAGGCGACACACTAGAACTATGAAGAAACTTATATAGAGGAATATCCAAAGCTGAAGATGATGTGATATCCAAATTGTAATAACTATCATCAAAGAGGAAAGTAATCCCATCAAGTATGTCCTCCAAGGACTCTAGAAATAATGAACCAATGTTTGGAAAATAGGAATTTGAATTAGGAAGGCAAATAGATACCTTGTGCAATAAATTTGAAGACCTATTTACTTGATTTTCTATCAAAATATTCTTGATTATACAAAAAATAGTATTTTTTTTGTGGGATTCAAAATAAAGTTATAGTTCTTCCTCTTTATGGATGTTCCTCCCATGAATCTTCTACTCAATGATTGATGTTCCTTGCAATAAAACTCAATTTATTCTCATCATGTGAAATATTTTAATACACATTTACTTTAAGGATGATTACAAAACATGAAACAAAAAATGAAATAAGAAATATTGATGTGGATTTTTTATTGATTTATTTTATGAGATCCTTCACTAGCTTCACCAATATTTCTAATTCTCACTCTAAGAGCATTTTTTGTTGGACTGATAATCCTAAGATAGGATCACAAAAAAAGGAACTTCCATATAGAGAGAAACATAACTCACCACGAAATGGCATTGATATACAATGAATGAGCTATGCACAATATCTTTTCTTATATATGCAAGAGAGAAGATGAGAGCATTTATGAGATGCAAACATGGGTATAACCACCCAGCTCCAAATATTAAATATAACTTATAAAAATAAAAATACGATCTACCAACCCACCTATAAATGCATAATAATACTTTTTTAGCTATGTTCGACATAAGTATATCATAAAGAGGTAAAAACATAGATTTACTCTAACACCCCCACCTCCCTTGAGTTAAACTTAGGAAGAAAAAATGTACTATGCAATATGATAGTGACGATGGGTCTCAAAAACTAGGCCATGTTAGGTTCCCGTGTACAATTCAATGCAGCTAATCTCTTACAACTATATATAAAATGAGAAATCCTCATGGTATATAACTCCTCTCTTAAAAGAGATAATTCCAATAAATACAAATCGACATAAGTGATAAGATGAGTGATCAAAAGAGTTCTCCATACCAATACTCCCAAGAACTACATTCATCATGAAACTAAAATAGAGAGAGAGAGAGAGAGAGAGAGAGAGAGAGAGAGAGAGAGAGAGAGAGAGAGAGAGAGAGAGAGAGAGAGAGAGAGAGAGAGAGAGAGAGAGAGAGAGAGAGAGAGATTACAATAATTGTAAGTGTTTAAAGATAAAGCACGATCCAATGCTTAAAAAAACATTTCTTCCCTTTGGAAGAAACAAAACCATGTATAGATATATTTATGCTTCTCATTTTAGTTATGCTATTATTACAAGAATTGTAAGTGTTTAAAGATAAAGCATGATCCAATTCTTATAAAAATAATTTCTCCCCTTTGGAAGAAACAAAACTGTGTATAGATATATTTAGGTTTCCCATTTTAGGTATGCTAGATAAGATACAACAATAAAGAGTAAGGATGTCTCAAAAAACTTCTCATATGTCTCCATGTTCATGAAATATGATGATGCGACACTACAATAAAATAAACAATAAGGTGACAAACCAAAACTATGAAGAAAATACTATAGAGAAAGGTCCAAAGAAAATGATGATGTTCCAATAGAAATACAATAAGTATCATTAAAGAGGAAGAAATTACATCTAATATGTCCTCAAAAGACTCCACAAACAATTAAATAATATATGGAAAATACAAATCCAAATCAAGAAGCAAAATAGATACCTCATGAAATGAAGCACAACCAATGTCTCCTTCAGCCAAGTCTGAAAGACAATGATGCTTTTGGTAATCAAGAATAATGGAAGTATAAAGTGTAGGAAAATTGGCTATCTCTGACAAAGAATCAATAATGTAACTAGCAACCTCAACCTCATTTAAAGTGTCAAGAGATGTCAAAGTATCCAATTCCCTAATGGTATCATAATCATAGGGTATATTATTTGAAGGATGAAGAGGCACACTATAGTAAAAAAGAGTATCATTAAGGAATGGATAAGCATATGTATTGAAAGAAATCCTCAACATAAGTCCAAAGAATGTGAGGATTATTAAAATAAATAATAGAAGTAAAAATGTCATTAGGGACATGCATAAAAATAATCCTAAGACATGATCTCTCATGCAATTCCAAGAAAATAAGATACTAGGTATGCTAGGTTTAGAACTAGATCATACAAATGTGGCAACAAATTACGGTGACCCCACAATAGTGGGTTACACTTTATTAGAGATGATGAATTTTTCTACAATAACACATTTTTAATAAAATATGATGATTTAAGCCTTGAGAGGTTCCATTTGAATGAATTAATTACAAATTGTTAGCTAAAAGTCTCTTAGATTAAAAAAAAACATTGATCTATAACATCTATACTCCTCATTCATACCTACAATGGAGTCTCCTTCAAACCTATTAAAATGCTGACAAAAAATCACTTCGACTTTATCTTTTGGTAGATCAAATGAATCCATTTTAAAAACCTATCTATGTAGTAAGGTACCATTTAAAAATCTTTCCAATGATTATAATGTGTATATATATTAAGTTTTTTATGTTTTCGTATTTAAGTTTTACTAAACATAGATATTTCACTGTATGTCTACCTCTATGTTTGACGCTTAATGAAAAATAGTAAATGAGAGAAAAAAAAATCTAAAAAATATCTATGCCCTAGGTATTGAAGTTCTCTTTCTATAAAAAAAAATTAAAATTGGACAAATACACAACAAGTTATAAGCCATGTAGTCAAGGTATGTCAAAATCACAGTTTAGTCAACTTCAAATGTTAATAAAATATGAAATAATCATGATAATGTTGTAAAAACAATTGCATTCCCTCCATATGGATGTTAAAAAACTAAATTCGAAAGAATTACATTGATATCTATTTTAGAAAAAAAGTTACACTCTATGAAAACAATGTAACTCTTTGAGAATGACATTTTTAGAAACATACTAGTTTTTCTAGGAGAAAGAAAAAACTATTCAAATCAATTAAAAAATAAAAAATATATTTAGAATCTAGGCAAAAAATCCTAAAAGACTCTAATTTGCTTCATCTTCCAATTTCAAACAGTTTAATGACAATATGCATTTGAATTTGAAAGTTTTTTTTCAAAATGTAGAGTTCAATGTCCATTACTATTAATGTAGAATTTTTGTAATAGTTATGAAAAAACCATTTACCTCATTTTGAGATGAGTAATGATTTTATTTCTCCATTTTTCATAGTTCCATCTCTTAAAAAAAATTAACAAGGGATGAAAAGAAGACCCCAATTTTATTATAACGATTCTTCAAAATAAATTCAAAGATAGAGCCATCACATAATAGTATGTAAACAACCAAAATAATTAAATCATGCTAAAAAATTGATTCAACACTAAAAAGAGACTCTTTAAGGGTGATGAGAAATATATTAATGGATAAATCTCTCCAATTATCCGAATAAACTCTATGAGTCACCAATCAGTCAAGAAACAAACACATGGATTTGAGTCCACAATAAACACATGATAAAGATCTTGAGTTCCATTTAGGACTTTTCTCAAACTAAGTAATTTTTCATTGAGCTATACAAACTATCAAAACCTTCCAACATAATGAAGTTGGGATTAACTGTTGGAAATCTATTAGGAAAGTGTGATAGTGAGAGGGGGGATGAATCAGATATCAACCAATTTATACATTTTGCAATAAACAAACTTGCAAAGTATAAGAATAAGACTCAACACTATAACAGATCTAATATCCTAATCATCATCCATGAAAATAAACATAACACAATGATTTTGGTTACCTAGAAACCCTTGAAAGGTAAAACTGGGGTGGATATGACACCCACAAATCTTCGCTACTGTAGTATAAAAGTTTTCCTGTTAGGGCTACAAGTTTGATCAAAAAATATGATCTACCCTATGAGGGGTCTACCCTATTTAGAGAATTGAGACTTATACAATCTACCTTCCAAAAGGATTAAAACTTACAACTAAGTAAGAACTCGATTAAGAGATTTACTAAGGTCTGCTAAAACCACTCTGTTAAGAGATTTACTTTGATTCACCTATTAATGTCTCAGTACCTGATCCTTTGATTTGCAATGTGATGCTGATTAAAGATCTTCTCCTTACAATATAGATTTGATCTCCTCTATCAAATATGTCTCTGTTCTATCCTTCACTGCTTTTCTCTATTCTGCTCAGTCACAGAACTTTTTTTTTCTTTGCATGTATGAGATCTCCTTCATACTCTACTCCTCTCATGATACGTTTTAGGATTCAGATCACATCTTATATAGACAATTAATCATCTCCAAGATTTAAGATCTACAAGCTAGATTATCTACTTTGGTCGCTTAACCGTTCCCTAATTTTGATTGGTTCCATGAATTACATAGGGATTAATGATTACAATACTAAAGCATGATCAGCTCTATGATTTCCTTAACAAATAATAAATGTAATATGAATGCCAGCCAAAACGGTTTACCTAAGTGTTTGTGCCATGACAAACACATATGTCAATTCTGGCTTACTCCACATTTGATATCTATGGCACTCAACATTCACTGCTCTTTATACCCTGGTGCTCGTCACTGACATCCTTACATAACTCAGCATAAGTTGACTCAGCTAATACTGATGTACTTGGTGACCACTGTCTTACTCAGTAGTAACTATTGCTTGGTAAATGTACAATACACATGACTTGGCCTATACATGATGACTCAGTCACAATGATGACCGACCAACATTGACTAGAAAATAACATAGTGTAAGACACTAATAGACAAAAAAAATTAGGGATCAACAATCTCCCCCTTTGACATTAGTGGAAAAAACACTTTGTCATGACATTTTCATTACATTTACAAGAGTACTTAGTACTAACAATAAAAAAAGCTTCCTACACAATACTCCCCCTAAACCTTGACTCGATCAAGTCAAAAAATATATATACACATAAGATTTCTTTATTTGACACATGCTCATGTATATATATATATATATATATATATATATATATATATATATATATATATATATATATATATATATATATATATATATATATATATATATATATATATATATATATATATATATATATATATATATATATATATATATATATATATATATATATATATATATATATATATATATATATATAGACACACACACACACACACACACACACACACACACATTTGAAAAACTAGTATGTCATACCATTTGTCCATTGTTCTACCTTCCTTCTACATTTTGATATCTACCATATATCTATTATTGCATATTCATATCCATTAGATGTTATTTCCCCTTATGGACCATGATATTTGTATTTTCCCCTTGTTTTTGTCACTTGAAGTTCTTGGGGTGTAGGGGTCTTGAAATATTTGTCCAGGAATGGTATGTGAAGTTTCATGACCATACCTAATGCATTGTCCCAACCAGACGTTATAGACTTCAAAACCTCAGACTTCACTTCTAGCTCAGCAGCTAGCTCAACTAAGCTCGCAGCAATAGAAAGATGAGAGTCTTTCTTAACTAACTCCTTTGTTGTGACTAACTCCCTTTTCATATCCTCAAGATGAGGGGTTAACACTAATTGGATAGAGAGTAGTCTAGGCCTTATTTTACCATCATAAGCCACCAACTCGACTAATCTTCCTTGGGCATGTAATAATCTAGTAAAATGCATAGAGATGGAACTTGCATCCATGCTCAATGAGTGACCTGTAGACTTTAGATCTAACTATAATTTGTCTATCAGATCCTAGTTGTCCTTTGTAAAAAATTCTACATTGCATAACTTCTTGTACAAAGAATGTGTATTTTGTACAAATTCTTCTAAATTTGTTACTAAGGTAGAGAGTTCTACCCGTTTCATTGCAATGTCTGCAGAGACCTTATTGAGTACCTTGGTCTCAAATTTCCTTTTTGACCACTAAAAAAACTTTTCATTAGCCTCGCTATTATCATCAATCACTTTCTTGACAATATGAACAAGTTTCTCTACAATAGGGTTAGATTCATTTACATCAGTCATGTCAAAAGCATCTATGAAAATACCTTTTATCTCATGAAGTACCTTCTTTAGCTGATGTTCCCTTCTCATCTCTTCCTGTTTTCTCTTCTTCTTTAGTAGATCTTGCAAGATTTGCATCTGTTCATAGGTCAAGTTATCAGTGTCCCACTTAGGAATCACTATAACTTCTTCAAGTGTCACCCGTGTAGCAGGATATTTCTCTGTCTTCTTTTGTGACTTCTTCCTAGATGTAGTACCACTTGACATCTATATAAGAGCTTTTATTGCCTCTTGCTCCTTAGGCTCTTGAATGTACTAATCTTTCTCTTTCTCCATCTTTTCCTTTTCCTTCTCCTTTTCCTCCACATGAGGATTTACTACCACTAATGAAGACTATTATGCTTTCTCTTTGCTTGTCTCCTCAGTAGGTGTATTCTTAGGTCTGATTGTCGACTTGCCTTTTTCCTCAGTAATGTCACTGAGTAAAACTAGCTGATCAACTATGACTATATGGGGGCTCACTAATGTAATCTTAATATTTAATGAATCCTCAATCTGCGGATAGTCTTGTACTTGTAACAACACTAGATTGATGCTTGACAAAAAATTATCCTTGGCTGCCTCAGCTTGTATATGCAACTGAATTGCTTTCTCGATCAATATGTTTGTTTTCACTGGAGTGTCCTTAGTGATATCTACAATGGTTATATCCTCCATGCTCTTTTCATCTTTATGCTCTCCTTCCTTTTGAACATGAAGTTCAATGACATCCCCTGTATTATCCAATTCTTCTTCACTAGATGTGCCTGCACTTTGTAGTGTACTCTTATAAATTATAAGACCAAAAAGTATCTTCCACAACCTTAAACTTTATTGTACAATATCTTCAACCTTGTGTTGAAGAATGGAGTATGTCCAGAGCTTGGGAACAACTCTATTCCTATACTACTCCATATACTTCTAAATGTATTCAAGTGATAAGTTAGGCTTGACTTGAGCAAGAGTGCTCTCCTTGATTTGCTTCTCAGTCATTAAGGAATATTCCCATTTTTAAGCTATCCTCTGCTATAGTTCATTAGGAATCAAGTTCCTCAATTGAAGTGGTGTCATCTTTAATGTACAGAGCATCTCAAGCATAGCTTGTTCTACTCTCTCCTTGTCTTCAATACTTATCTTCTCAAATCTTATCTGCTTAAAGCATGCTAGGCTAGCACTACTCTTGATGTTGTGACATATTTCATCCACAGTCAGTGATTTCTTCTATGACGGGACCTTTTTCTTTATTTCCTCATTACTATCAATTTCCTCATCATCCTTCTCCAAGATGAACTTTCTCCTAGGTTTCTTCCTTATCTGGCTCAGTAGTGCCTTAGGTTGAACTGGTTTTCTTTTTCTAGATGCAAGGGATTTCTTTTGTGGTTTGACAACTATGACAATAGAAGATTCTCTAGTTCTCAACCTAAGTACTAGTGAGGAGATGGGCTTAGGTTTCTGTATTGGCTTCTTTATAGGTTCGACAACTTATTCCTTCTTGCCTTTCTTTACCACCACATTCTCCTCTTCTTCACTTTCCTTTGACCCACTCGACTTATCCTCTCCTAATCCCTGAGTCAATTCAAGAAGGTGCATCTACCAATTCATCTCCTATCATCTTCTCTATTTTTTTCACTATCTTCTTTCCTTTTCTCTCCATGGTAGTAGACTTTAATCCCATGGTTATCTTATCCTTAGCTTCCTCATAGTTTCCAAAATGTGTAGCCTTCTTGTCAAATTCCTCACCTAATAGGGTTGTGATTGTTGTTGTTGTCTCATCAATATTTACCTCATAAGGTAATGGCATTGGCCATGATACCCTTGGTATAACTTCTTGTGCATATGTATAGTTTGTATCAACTAGAAAACATATGTCTTTATAGTACTTATCTACTAATGATACATGGATTCTGCTTCTTTTCCTCATTTTTTTCTTGAGCTCAACAAAATAAATCTCCATTACACTTTCAAACTTTTCACCCATTCGACCAATAAACTCACTAATCTAAACTATCACTGGTCTATTCTTATCCCATTCTACACCTCCAACACTGGGAAAACTTTTTTGAATGTAGAAAAATAAACAAACAAGTAAGGAATTGAACTTACACATAGAGTTCTTTATTTTTCGGATTGATGTAAGATTCTCGGCCAGCTATGTTAGTTGGAGCTCAAAAGGGTCATATGCATGATTCTTCTTTATTATCTTCCAAGCTTGGTCCACTACCATGGATGAGACACTATCCAACAGACTAGACTGATAAAACTTGTGTGCTATCACCCTCACTGCAAATTTAATTTCTGGGTGTGTGATAGTTGAAATATTCATACCTCATTTCTTCCATACTGCCTGGGTGTTTTCTTTGATTTCCTCCTTACTTTGACATCTAATTGTCTTCTTTCCAGTGAGCTTAGGGTATCCAGTTACATAGTGAATCATATCTTTGGTAATTTGGACTAGTCCATCCTCTAGCCAAATCTTCATATCATGTATTTTTCTCAGTACAATCTTGATCCACTCAACTTTGAAATTTTGCGGGAAATTGAGAGCATGCACTAACCATTGCTCAGACACCTTCTAGTGTTTCGGCCTCAACACCCAGTTGCTAAACAGTTTACCATAGGCTTCTCTAAGTTCATAGTCTTTGATCTCCTTGATCTTACACATGTAACATGAACGAATATCATTGATCATTAAAACCTTTCGAGGGATTGAGGATTAGACTCCATTAAAATCTCCTATAATTGCACTTTCTGGAATGGCCTAAAATTTATGTGGCTTGCATGCAATGTTCCTCACTAATTGAACATTGAAAACCTCCTTCCCA
Organism: Chamaecyparis obtusa; assembly: GCA_027943335.1. NCBI lineage: Eukaryota > Viridiplantae > Streptophyta > Pinopsida > Cupressales > Cupressaceae > Chamaecyparis > Chamaecyparis obtusa. The sequence continues at coordinate 15,803 of BSBK01013741.1, read as the reverse complement.
TTCTTCTTTACTACAACTGATGATGAAGATGCCATTTCTTCAAACTTAAGGGTTTAAATTCTGAAAAGAGTTACTTGGTAAAATACCTTACAGAAGTGTGTCTCAGATATTTTTCGATGACATGCTGTGAAGATTTCTGCAAATTAAACTTAGCACTAATCACTCTGGTTAATCTCTCTTGAATCAATCTGAAAAGTTCTCAAATCACCGGTGAAATGAAAATAAACAATAACTTCCCACTTTATAGACTTCAAATGGTCAAATTAGGGCTGTTGGAAATTTAGTTGGGAAATGTGATACTGAGAGGGGGGGTGAATCAGATATCACCTACTAATCCATTTCAAAATTGTATAAAACTTTTGCATGGCATCAACAAAACTTCATCAAAACAAAGTAACTAATATACTATGCATAATTCAAGAAAGTAGGGTAAGTGCACAAAGATGGGGGACCAAAAAGGGGGTATAAGATGCCACTTTTTTCCTCAAATCAGAAAAATCTGAACTTCAACAAGAAATTGAAGATAGTTAGACTTAAAATTTTAAGATGTGACAAAAAGAAGAGATGTAATACTCTGAATCTAGTTCCTAAACTCCTAACTTATTTTGAAAATGGTGCAGATTAAGGCCCTCAAAAAGGGGGAGCACAAAATGTGGTCCTATTTTTTGTGAAAAAACATAACATAGTGTCTAGTGTGCTTGCCCTAAAATGTTAACTTTTTTTTTGAATTTTTTTAATCACTCTAGTGAGAAGTTAGCTAACACCATGTAGATTATCCTTGAATTGTTTGGTAATTTTTTTATGAATGTATATTTTTTGATGAATTTACGAAGTGCACACATCCTGAAAACATGAAATTTATGTGTGCTCCCCCTAGAAATCATTTAAAACTAATCAAAAATCAAATTTTCTTATTTTTTTAAAGTGTGTAGAATGGAGTCTAGTTTCTAAAAATGTAAGTTTTTGCAAGATTCGATAAATGAGCCAAAATCTATGACCAAAATACTACACGTTAGTTTTTTAAAAAAATATGGACATACACAAAAGAAATTAGAGATGAAAAACTTAACATAATCAGAATTCAAAATAAATTATATGCTTAGATAGCTAACAGAGAGATCTATAATATCACTTCATTTAAATTTTACATTCTTGAGCCATGAGTAAACTCGACGAGGAGCACACAAAAAAAGATGTCATTTTTTTGTATGTCTACTGGAAAACACGTCTCAGGCCTATTTGAATAGTCCAAGCCTTTGGGTTGGAACTCCAAGGCAAATACAAGCCTTAGGATTGGTAAATTATAATGCCTTATAAAGTGCGTGCACCCTATAGGGCGTGCGCCCTATACGGTGAGCGCACTACTGAAATCTATGACTTCCATAGGGCCTGCACCCTATGGAAGTTATATGACTTCCATAGGGCATGTGCCCTATGGAAGTTATAGATTTCAATAATGTGCTCACCCTAAAGGGACTATGCCCTATAGGGAGAATGCACTATTGAAATCTAGGACTTCCATAGGTCGTGCGACCTATTTAAGTCATAGATTTAAATAGTGATCAGAAATACTCAGAGAGAGAGAGAGAGAGAGTCTCTCTCTCTCTCCACCTTCCTACCCTCTATATTTTCCCATATTACCCTTTTTCATCCACTCTCTCTCTCTCACAAACACATGCTCTCTCCCACCTTCCTACCCTATACTCTCTCTCTCTCTCTCTCTCTCTCTCTCTCTCTCTCTCTCTCTCTCTCTCTCTCTCCTCCCTTAGAAATTGAATATTGGTAAAATGGAATCACCTCTATTCAATGTAATGTATGGGGGAAATATGAGATCCACTCCTAAGTCCAAATTCCCAAAGGAGAGATCCAAGTTGATCAACCAAAAGGTTAATACACAATCAAATCAATCTATGGAGCACATGAAAGAGAGAGAAAACCTTATATTTCCCTATGGAGAATTGTGCTTGAAATCTGAAATAATTGAAATACAAGTACTAACCTCAAAATAGGGAAAATCTAGAAAATGCATATTTTTTATGTTTGTGTACTTTCAGACAATTCTGCAACTTATTTCAAACTGGAAATGTCGAGATGAAGATAACCCAAAAATCTTTTATCTTTTTGACAGTAGGTAGTCTTTGACCCTCATAAAAGGTCAAAGGCTACATTCTTATTTTGAAGGTTGATTTTGACATTTTTCACACATCTCAGAAGTTCACCGAAACGGGTATCCAAATCTGATCTTAGATCTGAAATTTTGCACCTGTACCTAGAAGAAAAATGGGGTTTTGTTATTTGTATGGGGGGTTTGCCTTGGTCAAAACCCAATTTAGGAATTAACCTTGAAATTGAATTAAAATGTAGTGTGCATAAACGAAGAAATTGAAACAATTCACCTTGCTTATGTTGAAGTCCTTGTAGAGGGTTCGAATCCTCAAATCCACAAGTAGGGATGGTCCAATGGATGTATAATGATTATAGGATGTCTAAAATCAATGGAATTTGATCTTCAACACTAATCTTGAATTGATCTTTGCATATGAGGAGACTTGGATGAATGTAGAAGTATGGATCTTCAAGGGGGCTCCAAAGAGATTGAATCCTTCAATGGCTAACAATGGATCTCCTTGATGGATGAATGATTGAAAACTTGAATGCTTGAAGGCTTTATTGAATGCTTGAATTCACTTGCTTGCACTTGAGAGCTTGAGAAATTTCTTGGTGAGAATGAGACATCATGTGAAATAATAGATGAAAAAATGAGAGAGGAAGGCCTCCTTTTATAGTGAACTAGGGCACAAACCTCTAGAGAAGGCCGACATTGGGGAATTAAATCCCAATTAACCTTAACCCCTAGAAATGGACCCATATTAAATGCAATTTAAGGATTTACCATTATAAAACCTGAAATGGCTGACCCAGAGGTGGGAAAAAGAATCTTTTTGAAACCTGATGCTTGTAAATCAGAAAAAATTGAAATTTGAACTAGGGGTTAGGGACAAGGTCAACTTTGCCCTAGGTCAAGGTCAAGGTCGACCCTGACCTAGGTTAGTGTCAAGGTCAAATTTGATCCTCAAGGTTGACTTTGACGTTGAGGTCAAAAACCTCAGGACCCTAGCCCAGAATGCCAGGAAATGCAGATATGAAGTGAAGAATGTGTGTAGAGGGAAGTAGAATAGGGGGAAAAGCCAAATACATGCAAAGACCTGATAAAGGTTCTTAACTTGACCCTAGAGCACTTACTCAAAGGGCTAAAGACTCTTATCATGGAAGTACTTCCATTTTAAGACAATACATTAAGCCCCCACTTTAGCAAGAGTATGGACTCGATGCAAACTCTTGGTAAAGGAGATCAGAATGAAAAGATAATCTTATCATAATCCAAGGGACAAAGAGAAATCTTAAGCCCCTAGGGACTCAAGTCTTTGTCGACTCCTAGATCACAATAAGAGAGACATCTCTAGAGAGAGAAAGAAAGGGTGTGATTACCTCACCCAATGAGAACTTATGTCTCATTGTGAACCACACAAGGAAACAACACAACTGGAAAGATTAAATTGAACTACTTAGTGAATGTGGCTACTCACTCGTCAATCCATCAAGGATTCATCCTTAGGAATATTCTATTCCATAAGAATAAAACCTAAAACAACAGAGATCCATTCTTAAGGACACCTCTGACCTTAAGGGATCAAAACATATGTATACTTGAAACTGGAGGGATGAAGAGATCCTAAAATATAAATCCATGCTTTAAGGATTAGTCACTAATCCAAAAAGGGAGAAAAGGTATTTTGAAAAATATGTGCATATCAAAAAGTGCGTGTGTGCAATAGGTGAGCAGAGTGTATGCCCCCACATTGAATTCATTGTTGACACTTTAACAGGAACAATGGCTTTAATGGAAACATAAACAACTCCATTGATTACATTTCCACATCAAGATGCCCCTAGATGAAGACAAATCAAGGGAAATATCATAGAAACATACAAATAACATAGAAGGGATCTACCTACCGTGGGGTCAGTATGATCATAAGATAATATATATGATATTATTGCAAATGAATTGACATCATTCCCCAAAGAAAGTAGAACTATGATCACAAAGGAGGAAAGATCATATAAGATATACGAAGGAGAATCTTTTCAGACCATGACATGGAAACCAAAAAGAATTAGTGCTACTATATCTCGAATCCAAGAAGATTACACAAGGAAACATTTATGAACAATAACACATTTAAAAAATAACATTGAACAATGCATCAAAGAATAGAGATACATATAGAGGAATTTGAACAAGAGTTTTGATTCCTTCATCACCTTGTACCAATTTAGTAACAAATATTGTATAAAAGAATCTAACAACATTTAGCAAACACATTATGGGAGGAACACAGTACAACAGAAAAACACACAACAAAGCTACCATGAAGGACAAGTCGATCAAGCATGTCGCCTACTCTCCCCATCTTGTTGTATATCATTTAGGGAAGGTGGGTAACTCGTAAGAGGGTCTATATCCAACACAGTAGGAATGATAACCAATTCCAAACAAGGATCCTCTTGAGAATCACAATGTTTGACACTAGGTGTAAGATTTAATTGTGATGAAAGCATATTAGGTAAATCAATGTCAATGTCAATGGTCTCATATTCATCATTAACATCATCAGTATCATCAAGAGTATCTTCTTCATCCAAATTAATCAAAATAGGATCTAAGATACGAATAGAATCATCATAATCATGCATCTTAACATCATTATTAGTAACAAATTTTTCTAACAAATCATGCATAGATTTATCCGAAGAAGGTAGATATCTTTGAAGAATAGAATTATGAGCTTTAGCATGAGCATGATGCTTCTTATGACATTCATTGGTAGATCAATTACATTTTGATTTATTTGAAATAGGTTGAGAACTAGGAAAAATCATAGGATCCTTCATAGGTTCTTTAGGAAGATCAATAGGATTATCAACGATAGGACAAAAAATCACAAGATCTTTAATAGGTTCTTTAGAAAGATCGATAGAAGGAACTTGATTAATAGAACTAGAAGCCATACTTAAAGGAGGTATAGAAGGTGTAGGAAAAAGACCATGATTAAGATCCATGGGAGGAATGCTTAAGTAAAGAATCTTATTATTTTTATAAGCTTGATATGAATGAAAAATATTATCAGGTCGAGGAGGACATGAATTAGGTAATGAAGGCCAAAAGAAATCAAGAGTAGTACAATCTCTAGGCTAGAAGGTTGATATAAAATATGATTAACCATCTTCACTTCTTCATCATGAATGAACTTAAGACACTTATGGATAGGTGAAGCAACAACATGCATGGTATTTAACCAAGGAAAACCGAGCTTAACTTGAAATTGATTAGAAGTAGGAGCCACAACAAAGGTAGTGCTTAGAATTTTTCCATAGAGTTCAACCGGTAAAGTAATAGAATAAAATGATGGATAAAGAAAACCATTGCAAGTTTGAATCCTCACATCTAATGTATCATAAGAATCACATTGTAAGCTTTTCATAAAAATATTTTCTTCAGTAATAACATTGACTAAGGATGTAGGATCAACAAGACAACCACGAGTAGGTTTCTAAGAAATGCTAGCATAAATGTAAAGGGGACCATCAGGAGCTTTAATAGTCTCAGAGTCATCAAAGGTAACTAAAAGTTTCTGAGGTCTTTTATTCTTAGATTGTTGTCGAGGTTTAGGTTGAGTTTTCAATTTAGGCTTAGGTTTTGGTCAAGGTTGAGATTGAACTTGAGGTTGAATATGAGGTTGAGGTGGAGATATAGATTGACCAACATTCTCCACTTGATTAACAACATGATTGAGATCATCCATCTTTAAACCATTCACAATTTCCATAGAAAATCACTGAGAAATGGTATTAGTATCATGCATAGGTAAAGTATTTGTATAGATTTGAAGGTTTTGATTAGGAGGAGAGATAGATTTGTTCCCACTACCATCAATATTATCAATAGATAAGGCATTAGAGTCAATTAAGTCTTGAACCTTATGTTTTAAAGAATAGCACTTCTCAGTATCATGACCATTTTGACAATGATATTAACAAAAATCATTTTGATCAAAAGATTTAGATACAATCATAGCAGGTAAAAGAGGTCGAATAGGAGGTAAAGTAATCATATTAGTAGTTAACAACCTATTCATAATAGTATGTAATGATTCATAATGAGGAGTAAATGTACGATTTAATCGAAAAGCAGTGGATGCGGAAGTGGCATTGTGAGATGCAACAACAACTTGATTAGCAACTACATTCACTTGTTTGTTTATCTTGATATAGTTGTTGAATTTTTGAAATTTGTTTGGACTAGGAGTAGCATCACTCTTATCAACTGGAATAGGAGCCATTGAAGTGTCACTCTCAAATTGACTCGCTTGTAATTGATAATGATGAAGCGCTACACAAAGTTGTTGAAAAGAGGTAAATTTAGTAAGAAGAATCTTATCTCTAATATCCTTTTGCAAATTTGAAATAAACATACATTGAATATCAATATCAGGAACATGATAGGAAATCTGAGCATGCAAATGCTTAAATCAACCAATAAATTCAATTAATTTTTATTTAGCACTTTGTTTACAATGCATCAAATCAGTCAAAGACACTTGAGGGTCAATGTTGTTTTGAAATTGTTGAATAAAGGCATTAGCAAGTTTTGGAAAGGAATCAATAGAATAAGGAGGCAAGGAACAATACCATTGTAAGGCCTTGTCATGAAAGGTTCTAGCAAACAATTTGGCTAAAATCCTATGATCATGAGCATAATCACTACAAAGGATTTGGAATGTTTTAACATGATGAACAAGATCTCCTTTTCCATTATAATTCTCAAGATGAGGCATATCACCTTGCTAAGGAATAGGAGTATTAATAATATCCAAGGACAAAGGACTTCCCATGTCACATGTAAGAATACTAAACTTGTTTTGAGTTAATGAAGCAAGTTGTTGTTGTAAGGATGACACAGTTTGAGCCAAATTGATGATTGTTGAATAATTAGAGGAAATAGGAGGAAGAGCAACATTAGACACACTAGGTAAAGTGTAATAAGCTGCAAGAATAGAAGACACAACTAGAGGAACACTAGGAACTATAGCTGGAATCAGATTGGAATAAGTAAAAGGAACATTATGATATGAAGGTTGTGATGTAGGAAGGGACATAGGAGGAACACTCATAGGAATAGAGGGAACCACCATAGTCACTAAAGGAGTATAGGTAAGAATACTAGGTAAAGGATTAGAAGGGGGTTCAACACTATTGATACGAGGAATCAACCCTAAATCTTGAGCTTCTTGAGCGTGAGGTTTAACATTTGAATGCACAAGGTGAGTAATACCATGCAAGAGGTTAACACCTTGATCACTATCGCAAAGAAATTTATTAAGAGCCTCTATAGCTTGAATAGAATCTTGATTATGGTTCTCTTGAATAAGCAAATTACCCATTTTATCAAGTTTAGTTGAAAGTTTTTGGACTTGTTCAGGAGGAACTCTTAAAGCATCATCCTCATCATGAGATGAGTGAGAAGAGTTTTGATCCATAGTAGGATTGGAATCATGAAGAATCAAATTATCATCTGGGATCCTAAGGAAAGGAGAGGAAGATTCAGGATCAAAGGCACCCATGAGTCTAAGACTTCTTCTAATTGGAATGTTATAAGTAGGACTACTAGTAGTAAAGCCCATAAACCAATGTAATGCAAATGAACTAAAATAAGAACACATAAGGTATGAAATCTAATTAGCATTCAAGATCTAACAAAAAAGAAAAATCCAATACCAACAAGATAAAAGGAAATCTAACACCACAAAACACAATAGGGCATCCAATTCCAAAAAAGAAAGGAGAGTAAGTATGTCGGGTTCACCAAAATGAATAGTTGAAGGTGAAAACACACACAATAAGACAAAGGGATATCTAACACTAAAAAGAAAGAGAGTAAGTGTGTCAGGTTCACCAAAATGAATAGTGGTAAAATGGAATCACCTCTATTCAATGTAATGTATGGGGGAAATATGAGATCCACTCCTAAGTCCAAATTCCCAAAGGAGAGATCCAATTTGATCAACCAAAAGGTTAATACACAATTGAATCAATCTATGGAGCACATGAAAGAGAGAGAAAACCTTATATTTCCCTATGGAGAATTGTGCTTGAGATCTAAAATAATTGAAATACAAGTACTAACCTCAAAATAGGGCAAATAAGGAAAATGCCAATTTCTGATGTCTATGTGTACTCTCGAGTGATTCTGCAACCTGTTTTGGACTGGAAATGCCAAGACAAAGAAAATTGAAAAATCTTTTGTCTTTTCGATAGTAGGTAGTCTTCCACCCTCACAAAAGGTCAAAGGCTAGATTCTTATTCTGAAGGTCAATTTTGAATTTGTTTACAGCTCTCAGAATTTCTCCCAAAAGGGTATCCAAATCTGATCTCAGATCTGAAATTCCACACCTGTACCTACAAGAAAAAGGGGTTTTTGTTATTTGTATGGGGGTTTTGCCTTGGTCAAACCCCAATTTATGAATTAACCTTGAAATTGAGTTGAAATCTAGTGTGCATAAACAAAGCAATTGAAACAATTCACCTCAATTATGTTGAAGTCCTTGTAGAGGGTTTGAATCCTTAAATCCATAAGTAGGGATGCTCCAATGGATGTAGAAATCAATGGCATTTGATCTTCAACACCAATCTTGAATTGATCTTTTCATATGAGGAGGCTTGGATGAATGTAGAAGGATGGATGTTCAAGGGTGCTCCAAAGAGATTGAATCTTTCAATGGATAACAATGGATCTCCTTGATGGATGAATGCTTGAACACTTGAATGCTTGAATGCTTGAATTCACTTGCTTGCACTTGAGAGCTTGAGATATTTCTTGGCCATAATGAGATATCATGTGAAATAATGGATGAGAAAATGAGAGAGGAAGGCCCCTTTTTATAGTGAACTAGGGCACAAACCTCTAGAGAAGGCCGACATTGGGGAATTAAATCCCAATTAAGCTTAACCCCTAGAAATGGACACATATTAAATGTAATTTAAGGATTTATCATTCCAAAACCCAAAATGGCTGACTCGGAGGTGGGAAAAAGAATCTTTCTAAAACCTGATGCTCAAAAATTAAAAGAACTTGAAATTTGAACTGGGGGTCAGGGATGAGGTCGACCCTAACCTAGGTTAGGGTCGAGGTCAAATTTGACCCTCAAGGTTGACTTTTACCTTGAGGTCAAAAACCTCAGGACCCTAACCTAGAATGCCAGGAAATGTAGATATGAAGTAAAAAATGTGCAAAGGGAAGCAAAATAGGGAGAAAAGATAGATACATGCAAAGACCCAATCAAGGCACTTAACATGACCCTAGACCACTTACTCGGATGGCTAAACACTCTTATCATGGAAGTGCTTCCATTTTAAGATGATACAACAATCTCTCTCTCTCTCTCTCTCTCTCTCTCTCTCTCTATACACACACACACACACACACATATATATATATGTATTTATGTGTGTGTGTGTGTATATGTATGTATATATATGTATGTATGTGTGTGTGTATACATACATACATACATACATACATACATACATACATACATACATACATACATACATACATACATACATACATACATATATATATATATATATATATATATATATATATATATATATATATATATATATATATATATATATATATATATATATATATATATATATATATATGTTGTTGGATACAATTGTCTGAAGGAGATTTTTGGATTAATTGTGTGTTGTATTTAATGTCACACAAATGTCATATGTCAGCAAAGCAGTTCTCAGTATTTACCGAGCTCAGCTGGTCAACAGATGATTTTCAGTGTCTATCGAGATCCTCTGGGTGTCAAAGGAAAGTATGGAAGGAAAGTTAGTGTTTATTGAGTTCACTCAGTCTCCAAAGGATGTTGTAGAATTCACAGTGCTTACCGAGTTCTCTCGGTCACCAAAGGAAATATTTTTGGATTAGTGTTTACCGAGCAAGGTCAGCCCAGTAAAGGATTTTGTTAATTTGAGAAATAAAGTTTGTTTATTCCAGCCGACTGTTGTAATGATTAGTAATGTTTGTAATGATTATTAGTGCTAACTTGACAATCTGAATGGACAATCCGAATGGTATATATAGAAGGTGAAGTTGTGAATTAAAAGAGTTCAAGTGGAAAAGAAGGAAAGTGTGAGTGAATTTTTGAAGGATGATTAGATATCCTTGAGGAGCAGTGAAGATATATTTGATCAAGAAGGATCTAGTGAAGTAGAACCGAGATTTGTAATCAGTAATTCAGTTGCATCATTATTCAGGTCACTTCATTGTTACTTTCTTACCATTGTAGCAATGATTTTAAAATCTCTTAACAGAGTTGGTTTAACAGCCATTTTGTAAATCCTCTAACAAGGTGATAGTTCTATTCTTTCAAAGACCTCTTACAAGGCCACTCCTAATAGGGTGATTAAATCCTCTAACAAGGTCACACCTAACAGTCTATTTTGTAACCTTTAACCAAGTTGGCTCCTAAGAGGGCATCACTTCAGAAGAGTGAAAAATAGTAACTAGTTACATTGGTGGTTTTTCCCATATTGGGTTTCCATGTTAAATCTGGTGTCTCTTGTGTTCATATTATTTTATTTATGCATGCATGTTAATCACTGATGAATACTTAAGAATACTTATAATTAATACTCACTACAATAACCGAGTTTCAACATTTCTCTGTATGTTTACCGAGTGACAATAGTAAATAAATTAATAAGACATCTAAGGGATCTATGGTAATATTTTTGTGGTTAACTAATTCACCCCCCCTCTTAGTTACTCCATCTATATTTCCAAAAATTGGTATCAGAGCTTTTGGTGCTTGCAGGAAGGGTTTCAAGGACCTAAGCTAAAGATCAGGATGTCTTACAAGAGAGAAATTCCAAGGCTTAATAGAGATAACTTTTTAGCATAGCAAGGTCTCATGAGACTTCATTTGGCTTCCATTGGTGATTCAGGATGCAAATATATCGATCAAGAATATACAGCTCCTATTGGCACATTAACTGTTGAAGACATTGCAGAGAAAAAGAACCATAACACCATGATGATAGACATTGCATCAACTCTTAGCTATGAAGAATTTGATGAGATCAAAGACTGCACTACTACTTATGCAATGTGCAACAAGCTGAAGAAAATTTATGGTGGTGATGAAAATGTGAAGAGAGCCAAAGAAGAAAGCCTAAGAGGATAGTTTGATCAGATGAAAATGAGAGAAGATGAAAACATTGAAAAATATGTTGAAAGGATCAAGGTAAGTGTTAGTGCAATTAGAGCTTCTGGAGGATCAATTGATGATGAAACTGTTATAAGTAAGGTTCTCAGAACATTACTTCATATCTATGCAATAAGAGTATCTGCTATTCAAGAAAGAAGATGTGAACAAAATCACAATATAACTTTGGATGCCTTAGTTGGAAGATTGATAGCCTTTGAATTGGATAACTATGACAACTATGTTCCAACTTTCAAAAATATTGAATCAACATTTGAGGCCAAAATTTCACTTAAGAAGGACAAGAAAATAAAGGACATCCAGTCAGAAAGTGAAGAAGAATCAGAGGAAAGTTTTGATAGTGATCTTGAAGTCATTGAAGCATTACTTGCAAAGAATTATACTAGAGGCAGAGGTAAATACAAAGGTAAAACTCCCTTAATCTATTTTTCATGTGAAGAAATTGGTCATATTGCAGCTAGGTGCCCAAACACACAAAGAAAGGATGATAAGAAAGGTCACAAGTACAATGGCAAGAATAATTTCAAATCATTCAAGGATAAAGGTAAGAAAACATGTTTTTTGGCTAAGGATTTTGATGATAGTGAAGAAGAAATTGTCTTCATTGCTATAAAAGATGAATCTGATGATGATGACGATGAGATGGCACTTATCTCTCATGTAAGAAAAAATGATACATGGATCATAGATATTGGATGTTCACATCATATGACTGGTGACAGAACAAAGTTTGAACACCTTGAAGACTATGAAGGTGGTAATGTAAGGTTTGGAAACAATGAACCTTGTTGCATAAAAGGAAGAGGATGAATCTCATTAACCAAAGAACTTATATGTGATAATGCATATTGGGTTGAAGGACTAAAGCATAATCTTCTAAGTGTAGCACAACTAATCAACATTGGATTCAAAGTTGAATTCATGAATGGCAAAGCAAGACTGCTGGATGACAAGGGAAAACTGATTGGATTAGGCAAACAAACCAAAGGTAACTTGTTTTATCCTGATCTTGGTGAATGCTCATGTTTTATTGCTCAAATTGAAGAAAGTTGGTTATGGCACAAAAGGTTATGTCATGTAAATTTTGATAACATGGTGAAAATAAACAAATTCAAGAAAGTAAGAGGCATTCCTACTTTGCAGAAACCTGATGTTGGTCTATGCAAGAATTGTCAGATTGGGAAAATGGGAAAGACTAGCTTTAAAAGTAAAAACTATCAGTCTGAAGATATTTTGGAAATTGTGCATATTGATTTATGTGGACCTATTGGAATTGAGAGCTATACTAGAGAAAAATTCTTTATTCTCTTTGTTGATGACTACTCTAAAATGATGACTGTTATGTATCTAAGAGAAAAATCAGAAGCATTTGAGAAATTCAAATGGTATTTGACAAGAGTAGAAAAGTAAACAGGGAAAAGAATGAAGTGCTTAAGATCAGACAGAGGTGGTGAATTCATCTCCCATGAATTCAATAATTTTTTCATTGAAAGAGGAATCAAAAGATAGGTATCAACCCCAAGAACTCCTGAGAAGAATGGAATAGCTGAAAGGAGGAACATATCTATCATGGATTGTGCAAGGACTCTAATGATTGAAAAGAACATTGCTATGAAATACTGGAAGGAAGCTATCAGCACTGTAGTTCATACCTTAAACTGAGTACAATTGAAGAAAGACACATTCAAAACTCCTTATGAGTTATGGTATGGCTATAAACCCAATGTAAGTTACCTGAAAGTATTTGGTAGTAAATGTTACATCTTAAAAGAATCTAGAAAAGGAAAATTTGATGTAAAAAGTGATGAAGGAATATTTTTGGGATATTCTTGCAAGAGTAAGGCATATAGATGTTTGAATTTGTCTACTCACAAAATCATAGAAAGTGCACATGTGAAAGTTGATGAGTTTGCAGAAAAGACTGAAGAAGAAAGAAAAAGGGAACCAGAGGATTATAGGAGATTTATTTACATTGAACCCGATACACTACCAGACACATCTGTTAATAAGGAGTCTACATCTACTGAGCCCAGTACAGTAACCGAGTCACAAGAAGTTCAAAATGAGTCACAAGGACCCGAGTCTCAGTCTGAAGCTATCGAGAAAATATCTACCAAGCCTGAGCAACTAGAACCTGAAGATGAAATTCAAGAAGATGACAATGTAACTCATTTAAGAGGCAAGGAACCTGTATTGGCCAAATATGTCAGGAGGCATCATACACCAGATCAGATTATTGGAAACAAATCAGAAGGTACTATGACAAGAAGTAAACTAAAAGGTACATGTTTACTTGCTGGTTTTGAACCTAGAAATGTCAAAGATGCATTGAAAAATGAAAGTTGGATTGAGGCTATGAATGAAGAAATTAAAAAAAATAGAGAGGAACAAAACATGGACTCTTTTACCTAGGCCTAAAGAAAAAAATGTAATTGGAACAAAATGGGTATTCAGGAATAAGTTGAATGAAGATGGTCAAGTATCAAGAAACAAAGCAAGATTGGTATGTAAAGGATATTCTCAAGAAGAAGGTATAGATTATGGTGAGACTTTTTCTCCTGTTGCAAGATTAGAAGGTGTAAGAACTCTACTTGCATATGCAGGACATAAAGGATTTAAGGTATATCAGATGGATGTAAAATCTACATTTCTCAATGGTATTCTTGATGAAGAAGTCTACATTGAGCAACCTGAAGGTTTTATTGATCTAGACAAAAGGAATATGGTCTGCAAGTTACACAAAGCATTGTATGGTCTGAAACAAGCCCCTAGAACATGGTATGAAAGATTACATGACTATCTTATTCAGATTAACTTCAAAAGAGCTAATGATAATAGTAGTTTGTACATCAAACAAGGACCAGATAACAGAATTGTTTTGGCAGAAATATTTGTGGATGATACTATGTTTACAGGTAATGATGATCAATGCAAAGAATTTTCAGAGAAAATGAAAAAATAATTTGAAATGTCTATGTTTGGTCAAATAAAGTTCTTTGTTGGTCTTCAAATTCAGCAGAGCAACAATGGTATCTACATTACTCAGTCTAAATACATCAAGGAAATACTTAAGAAGTTTGGTATGGAAGATGCAAAACCAGTTGGTACCCCCATGTGTACAGAACTGAAGCTCACTAAATGAAGTTTTAGTGATGCATCAACTAGAGCATATTGAAGATTAGTTAGTTGATGCAGCTTAGATGAGAATCAGAATGAAGCTAAGGATATGTTCCTTACTCTATGTTCTTGTGAAATTTCATTATGCTATGACATGTTGTGTTGCCATCAATGCCAAAGAGGGAGATTGTTGGATACAATTGTCTAAAGGAGATTGTTGGATTAATTGTGTGTTGTCTTTGATGTCACACAAATGTCATATCAATTATCAAGCTCATTTGGTCAGCAAAGTAGTTCCCAGTATTTACCGAGCTCAGTCGGTCAGCAGGTAGTTTTTAGTGTCTACCGAGATCTTTCAGGCGTTAAAGGAAAGTATGGAAGGAAAGTTAGTGTTTACCGAGTTCACTTGGTCTCCAAAGGATGTTGTAGAATTCACAATTCTTACCGAGTTCTCTTGGTCACCAAAGGAAATCTTTTCAGATTAGTGTTTACCGAGCAAGGTCGGCCCCAGTAAAGGATTTTGTTAATTTGAGAAATAAAGTTTTTTTATTCCAGCCGACTATTGTAATGATTATTAGTACCGACTTGACAATCTGAATGGACAATCAAAATGGTATATATAGAAGGTCAAGTTGTGAATTAAAAGAGTACAAGTGGAAAAGAAGGAAAGTGTGAGCGAATTTTGAAGGATGATTTAAAGATATCCTTGAGGAGTAGCAGAGATATATTTGATCAGGAAGGATCTAGTCAAGTAGAACAGAGATCTGTAATCAGCAATTCAGTTGCATCATTATTCAGGTCACTTCATTGTTACTTTCTTACCATTTTAGCAGTGATTTCAAAATCTCTTAATAGAGTTGGTTTAACAACCATTTTGTAAATCCTCTAACAAGGTGATAGTTCTATTGAATTGTTTCAAATACCTCTTACAAGGCCACTCCTAACAGGGTGATTAAATCCTCTAACAAGGTCACACCTAACAGTCTGTTTTGTAACCTTTAACCGGGTTGGCTCCTACCAAGGCATCACTTCAGAAGAGTGAAAAATAGTAACTAGTTACATTGGTGGTTTTTCCCTTATTGGGTTTCCATGTTAAATCTGGTGTCTCTTGTGTTCATGTTATTTTCTTTATGCATGCATGTTAATCACTGATGAATACTTAAGAATAGTTATAATTAATACTCATTGCAATAATCGAGTTTCAACACTTCTTTGTATGTTTACCAAGTGACAGCAGTAAATGAATTAATAAGACATCTAAGGGATCTGTGGTAATATTTTTGTGGTTAACTGATTCACCCCCCACCCTCTCAGTTA